>VXBW01015361.1:307520-320506 GCA_013400375.1 Thinocorus orbignyianus | reverse complement strand
CTCCAGGCTGAAAAACCTCAGGTCCCTCAGCCTCTCTTCATAAGGCTTACTCTCCAGATGCCTCACCAGCTTTGTTGCCCTTCTCTGGATCCACTCCAGCACCTCAGGGTCTCAGTAAAGTTGGTTTCAACGAAACTGTGTCGAATCCCTTATTTTATCTGGCTACAAGGGAAAAGCAAAGTAAATGAAGTGGTTCAAAGACAATGATGTGGCCTAAAGAAAATGTGGTAGAATAGTTCACCTTTATCTAATTGACTGCTATGACATTGTTTATACCCATATAATAATAAAAATGTTAAAAGCATTTTCCTATTCTTTTTTTTTTTGTAACTAAGAAATGCAAAAACCAATAAAACAAATGAAGTTAGTATCTTTGTGGTCTCAATTACATTTCAAAATGAGACTGACTAAAAGACATTTTAAAAGGATGCTGTGGCATTTTAATAATGTTCTGCATATCTATTGATCCAAAACCAAGAAAATGAATGGGTCTTGAAAAATGTATCCTGTCAAAAGTTTCATGTACTTTGAATTAAGTGAAGTAAATTCTTGCAGTAGAAGCAAGAGAAAAAATGCCACTTGCTGTATTTAGCCAAGAGGTTTTCACTTCAAGTAGCCATTTGACCATACCAGAATTTCAGAGGTGAAGATGGCCAGTTTATTTGTTCATTCAAAACTATACTGCAAGTAATACAAAAAACCCAGAAATTCACCAACTTTAATCATTTCAAACATTAAATATTTCATGGCTTCATTTGGTATCCTGGGCACTGAACATAGTCGTTTCTTGGATAACTTTTTACTACTAGTCTTAGCCATAGAATCATGAAATCATAGAATGATTAGAGTCTGAAGGGACCTTAAGGATCATCAAGTTCCATCCCCCCTGCAATGGGCAGGGACACCTCTCCCTAGAGCAGGTTGCTCAAAGCCCCATCCAGCCTGGCCTTAAACACTTCCAGGGATGGGGCATCAACAACTTAAAAATTAAACACATTAAGTTACAACTTAAAAATTAAATACCTTTAATTACATTAAATACTTTCTCCTTGTGGTTATCCTTCTGAAAGACTCATAAATTGTCACTGCTGGATGGCCAACTTCTGCTCTGCCCACATGCATTTCTTTGCCATGGTAAAACACTGCACCCTCTTCACCTTGAGCTGCTAAATAGCCTATCACTTGAGGGCTGCCAGTCCCCTTCCCAGGGGGCTGGTCCTCCATTGCATCAGGTTGTCAAGGATGGGGCCTTACTCTCCTTGACTGATAGCATTGTATTTTAGTGGAAAACCCGTGGCATTGGAAACTGGATGTTGTGCGGTGACCTGCTATCACACCAACAGAAGCCCACGTGGAATGGTGATGTAAAAATTAACCTCAGACACATACAGTTACTCTCATTAATAGAGCGATACAATGGTTTGTGTTGGAAGGGACCTTAAAGGTTATCGAGTTCCAAACCTTCCTGCCATGGTCAGGCGTAGGGAAAAGCCCCATCCAGCCTGGTCTTGAAGACTTCCAGGGATGGGGCATCCACAGCTTCTCTGGGCTACCTGTTCCAGTGTCTAACCACCCTCACAGTAAAGAATTTCTTCCTGATCTCTAATCTAAATCCCCCTTTTTTCAGTTTAAAACAGTAATCCCTGACTACTACAAGGAACTTTGTACCTGAACTGCCTCCACTACGTTCTCTATGAAACTAGTCATGTAACTGAATATGTCACATGCATACTACTCTTTCCCAGAACTTGCCTTCAAGGACAAAACACAGAAGCGGGTCCCATTTGCCCACCTGTTCGTATCACAGACCTTATCAAAGGGCTTTTTTCCANAGGGAAGGGATGCCATCCAGAGGGACCGGGACAGGCTTGAGAGGTGGGCCCGTGCCAATCGCAGAATCACAGAATGGTTTGATGTTGGAAGGGACCTCTGGAGATCATCTAGTCCAACCCTCCCCTCCCCCCCCTCACCAAAGCAGGTCCTCTTACAGCAAACCTGTGCCTCTACGCACAGGAACTTGTCCAGGTGGCTTTGGATGTCTCCGGAGATGGAGATTCTACCACCTCTTTGGGCAGCCTGTTCCACGGCTCTGCCACCCTCACTGTAAAGTTTCTCCTCATATTTAGATGGAACTTCTTGTGTACAAGTTTGTGCCCATTTCCTCTTGTCCTCTCACTGGGCACCACTGAAAAAAGAATAGCCCCTTCCTCTTGACACCCACCCTTCAGGTCTTTATAGGTGTTGATCAGATCCCCCCCTCAGTCTACTATTCTCCAGACTAAAAAGATCCAAGTCCCTCAGCCTTTCCTCATGAGAGAGATGCTCCCTCCCTCCCTACCTTTGTGGTCCTCTGCTATACCCTCTCCAGATCTCGGTCCTTCTTGAACTGGGGAGCCCAGAACCGCACACAATACTCCAGATGGGGTCTCACCAGGGCAGAGTGGAAGGGCGGGATAACCTCCCTCACCCTGCTGGTCCCACCTTTCTTGAGGCACTAGAGGATGCCATCAGCTTTCTTGGCCACAAGGGCACATTGCTGACTCATGGTCATCCTGTTGTCCACCAGGACTCCCAAGTGTCTTTCCTCAGATCTGCTGTCCCGCAAGTCAGTCCCCAATCTCTACTCGTTGTCTCAGGTTGAGAGATCCAGTTTGCTGCGTAGCTGGCTCTCCCTTGATGGCAGCAATCCAGACAACTCCTTGACCGCAGTGCAGGACCCCTGAGGCCTTCCTTTCCCCCCGAATCCGTTGCACTCGCATATTCTGACATTTGCTGTCCACTGCTGGGAGTGCACAGCTTCCCCCTGATAGAATTGGCTAAGTATAAAACTGAGTATTAAGTTGTCTCAAAACCCACTACTGCACTGCCACTAGTTATGATGTGGTAAAGTTACAACCCAAATCATTGAGGGATAAAGCATTATTCTTTGGTTTGATTGCCATTTATTATTCACTAGATATAGAGAAATCAGTTATGCTCCAATACCAGGGAACTGCACACAGGGGAAACAGTAAGTGTAAAGACCAATGGAAGAAAGACATTTTCAAGTAAGCTCGAATTAGCGTCAAGCTGAATTGTGCCACGCTTCAGCACGGACGTGTCTTCTCCTGATTTTTGGACTTGTTAAATCTCTGTCTAGCTTCTCCATAAAGGGAATTACATATCTACTTCTGCATGGAGCAGCACAATTTAAAATTAAGTAATTTCATTCTTCTGCTTTCATTTTCTTGTTAGTACTTTCATGAAATAAAGCACAATTACAAAGGTGTATACTACCTCTTCCAAATCTGCACTAGCACCACTATCTCCTGTCTCTGTGCAGCAGCTACTCAGTATTTAATTAATATAAGCTAATGCACTTTGCTCTATCAAGGTTCATTCAGCGCTGGAGGACCAAGGGAATCATACCACCTTGCATGCTATTAGCAAAAACACAGAAGAGGAGAGACAACACATGCACAACAGATCTTATTACAATTTAGCATCAACGTGGACTGCAATGAACGGGTCTTCATCCTCATTACTGATCAGGAAATCAGCCATGCCATCAGCAGCAATATGAACTTCAAGTCCTGTACAGTAGTCACCTTCCTTTTGCCCAGAAATGACATCGCAGTAAGTGCCAGCAAGGAGACCAGTTTGCAGAGTTACATTCAAAGACCTTTGGAAATTATTGAAATGCAATAAGGATTATTTGGACTCTCAGATGCTTTGCAACTCACGTTAGAGACCTCAGATGTTAGGTAATTCTGGAGTTGTTAAGTGTGCAGCACTTCTCTGGACACATCAGAATCTATTCTCCTACAAAATGACAATACTCTAGGACTACTGAGTGAGTAGACTAGAAAAAACACCCAAGGTTCAGGCTGTGCTCAGGCAACATAAGGCAGGTCAACACACGCTACTTAAAATAATTTTTCATGTGACCTCTTTTACCTTGCAGGCACTCAAAGGAATTTGGTTATAATCACACAGGATTACACTCCTTTACAATGAAGAAACATAATTACCTTAATTAATTAATTAATATAGTAATATTTAAGCATTTACCACAAATAACAGGAAGCTTGGGTCTTCTCACTCTCCAGGAACTTTAGGACTCCAGAACTTGAAATTGCACTCTACTGCAATTTTAGTTTTTCCCCACCAAAACACAGTTAGCTATTTAGGTTATCATACTACAAGTTCCTGGAAACATCTGCTAGCAACCTGTTCTGTAAGGAGCTTAAAGGTACCTGAGAAATACCAGATTTCATGCAGATACTGTATTTCTGACATCACAATGCACGATAAAAACATAGCAAATTAGCCTAAAGAACTGTCAACACTAATAGAACTTCTCTCATGTCTTTGCAGGATGTTCCAGAGGAACTGTCGTGATAGGCAACACAGTAAGTTGGAAAACAAAGTTAAATTAGAACTCAAGCACTACATCCTTGAAATTGTTCATCACCCCAACCTACTTCTATTTGTTACAGAACTGACACACTCCTGGTTCTCTTAAATCACATCATGCTTGTGCACAAGACTGCAACACAGTTTTTAACTGCCACGTTTGGACCGTACCCCTGAATTGCCTAATTTGCTCACTTCTATGCATTCAGTCATTGCTGGCTGACATTGCTCCTCACTGATACAGCCCAATCCAGGAACTGGAAAACAGAAAGAGCAGAGTAGAAGGCCTAACCACAGACAGTAAAGAGAGCTCCTGATAGGGTGGAGTATGCTAAGATTAAACTGCCAATCAAGACTGAGGAGGGATCTGTTACAGAAGATCTCTTGGAGCTCACAACACCTCAGAAGCTTTCTCTGCTAACTAGGAGAATTAAAAAAATAATTCTACTTACCAGTCATCGTTATTGAAAACAATGAAGCCCTTATTTCCACGGCCAAAAGCTACTTGATTGCTGCCATTGTCCCACCAGTTGGAGAAAGGCTGACCGTCCACCGCATTACGGAATATAACCATGTTCCTGAAAAAGGAAGGAGTGGCTGTCAGCCTGGCGGCAAGAGCTCTGCAGCCACAAGGAACACCAAGCAAAAGCAACTGCTTTCACTTCTTTCCTCTCTCCACAGTGTCCTACCTTATTTGACGCCAGCGATGTTCACAAACCCAGTCATTGCCACAGGTAGTGTCTGGATTGATTGTAACAGACTTTGTTGATCCATCCGAGTTACTTGGTGGTCCGATCCAGTCATTGACGTCCTGCAATTTAAAAGAGAAGTTTAACACTTCTTACTGAAAATGCAGAGAGCCTATCTACAGAGAAAAGCTAGGTGGGGCATCAGATTTCCACCTGCTAGATCCAAGAGGGGACGGAGGAAACGCTTGACAAATTTAAACCCCTGGGACTGCTTCTCTGGCCTTCTTCCATCCTTATTCACCATCAATGTCTCTTCAGTGTTACAACCTTACCTTTCCATTTTGAAAATTTCTTGGCCAGCGAAAGCTTGACATCACACGTGTGAATCCATAGGGGTGAGCAAGCATGAAACCAACAGCCATTTTATACATCCTGTTTGTGAGGAAAAAAAACCAAAGAAATGAGACGTGGAAAGGGAAAGCATGAGAGAGAGAACAGAGAGACAAACCAACAAAAGGGAAAAGCATCACCAGACAAGAGCAATCCCTTACCTGGCATCCCAGAAGGTTAGAATGGAAGCTCCACCGGCCCCGTGTCCCCGCTGGTTGTCATGATTGTCCACAAACACCAGGGCTCTGCCCGAAGGCATAAAGCCCCAACCTTCTCCCCAGTTCCTAGACAAAAACACCAAGGCTTGAAGCTACTCTGTCAACCACTGTACCCAGCATGGCTCAGATAAGCCACAGCATCCTCATCCTTACTTTAAGTAGGCCATCTTTTCGCCATTCCACTTGCGGATCACTGTCCCCAGTTTTGCACCGTATTTGAACTCTGTCACTCGGCCGTTTCCAAAATACTCACTGGCTGAGACTGCCTCTCCACCCAAGTCAATTACCTGTGACACAAAGGAAAAACTGTGCTTTCGGTCTCCTCTCCCAGAGGTAAGAAATACAAGAAAGACAGAGCATTGTGTTCCTCTTAAAGAAACAAACTAGTACAAGGCATTGCCTCAGACATTGTTTTAAGGAAGAGCTGCTACTTGACCTAAGTATAATATTTGGCTTACTTGCCAAATCATACTCAAAGTTATTTTCCTCATTTTATCTCAGCCTAGCCATGAACTCTTTTATCATCTCACCTCCTGTATCTCCTTACCATTATTTAGCACTACTACATAATTAAGGCTTGGGCTGTACCAACTTTAGTCTAGTCACCAACACCTGTGCTTCCAAGCATATTGTTTGACCTCATTTCACTACCTAGCTCAAGAATATTTCACTGTTTGCACTAGATTATGTATGGAACATCTGATTTAATAAAATGTGTCTAGCATCTTTAGCTCCTGTTGACTGAAATGAACAATCACCTTCTTCTTAGGTCTTGTTAAGGTTTATTACTCAATTCTAAAACACAAAATTGGAATGTCAATGGTAATGCCATTGGCAAACAAAGTTTCAGACTGTAATCATCATTTATATCTTCTGTTACAATTTATTATCCAGAACTTAAAATTCAAAGAGTGAAGTATCTTTTAAAACCAATACAAGTTTTACTCCAACCTAGAGGCAGTAAATTTCACCTCCAGGTCAGTTCCAGAAGGCCTAAAACAACTGGGGCTTTTTGCATGTTCCATTTGATTAGATATTTGCAAATTATGGAAATTAAATCTCAACAGAGATTTCCATAGATCTTGAGCCTGAAAGCCGCTCAGGCCCAGCTAAGCAAAATACGGCTTCTAGCTTCTAGTGTGTCTGCAAGAATGATGTTTGTAAAGTACAATAAAAAAATAAATAAAGATTACCTCCTGATAAATGAAAGGTTTAGCTCCTGCAGAAAACCATTTAGTATTCAGATCTTCCAGCTTGTCTAAAACAGCCTTCACATCTTCAGGCCACATGTGCTTGGCAGCATCAATTCGGAAGCCTGCTACACCAATAGCTATGAGATAGTTCATGTACTCAGCAACTTTGGAGCGTACGTAGTCCTTCTCCAGGGCCAGATCAAGAAGGCTAACCAAGCGGCAGTCACGGACCTATATAAAAAATCTGATCAAATTTCATCTGAAATGAAACATTTTTCACCCAATAAACTAAATGTAGGGTTCCACATAGATTTTTAATTTTGCTACCTACATTACAATGCCAAAGAAAACCTTCACTAGTCATTATTCACCATGCATGTCTTTGCCTTGGACAGTCATCTACACAGAAAGAGCATTAAGAAGTATGCATTCACCCAGCTTACACAGCTGTATGTGCTGAATGATCCTAACAGTCAAACCATCAAATCTATAATCAGCTTTTTAATGCAATTACAGAGCAAAAATACAATAAAATAACTTTCCTCCAGTGTATTAAGGAACAGATTAATTACTAGTTCAAGTGCACTCATTTATTCTCTGGTGTAGGAAAGAAAGCTCTAAACAGAAGGTTGATTTTCAGGATTTCAGCATTACTATTTTTCTTTATTAAATTCTAATCTCTCTCTTCTGAAGTTGAGACCAAAGAAAATTTCCAAATTAAAAGGCAAATAACAACTATTACTTTTTTTTTTAAAGTCCAAAAAAAAAAAAAAACCCACACAAGAAAACCCCTAAATAGATTTACTGACCTTTAAAACAGTCTATATAAAATACCCAAGCATATTTGTCTAAATCTGAAATTGAGCCACTAGTTCAAGTAGAGCTATCCCTTTAAGAAGTAGTGTTCCTGATAGCAACATTAATGCCTATTATCAATTTGTATGGATTTCCATACGGGTTTTTGTTTTGTTTTAAAAAATGTCTGACAGTAAAAGGGAGCAAATAAGCCACAGGCCAGGATGTACATGAAAAATATATTTATACTTCTAGGTTTACCTGAGAGATATCATGATAATCCTCAATGTCTCCACTTCTAGATTTACATTTATGATCATTGAAATCCCAGTCAGTGTACGGCACAGCTGGAAAATCTTCAGTCTTGGCATTGAAATAGCTTCCACAAGTAGTGTGGTCACCAGCACCAGCATTAGCTCCACACATATGGTTGATTACTGTATCCACATAAATATGTACCTACAGAACAGTATTCACATTTCAATTTGAGAAAGCTACTTCCCACAGCACCACTAATTAACATTCTCTCTCTCTTACCTCCTGCCCTATCCCCCTATTTTTGCTTGCTTGCTTCCCACAACATTTTATTTTAAATATTTCTCTTTTATTAACATACAGCAACAGTGACACAACACGCTTCTCAACAGACAGACAAATAATACTGTGTTCACTTTAAAAAAAGGCAGACCTACCCTTTTTAAAATACTGACATGTAGTCTCACCTTTGCGCCCAGGAAGATCATGGAATAGATCCTCCTACAAGCGGTGCTAAGGCATACGACGGACAGGAAAGTGATTCAAAACAGCCAACGTGGCTTCAACAAGGGCAAGCCCTGCCTGACCAACCTAGTCACCTTCTATGATGGAGTGACTACATCAGTGGGCAAGGGAAGAGCTATGGATGTTGTCTACCTATATTTCTATAAAGCCTTTGACATAGTTCGCCACATCATCCTTCTCTCTAAATTGAAGAGATATGGATTTGATGGGTGGACTGCTCAGTGGATTAGGAATTGGTTGGATGGTTACATCCAGAGGGTAGCAGTCAAGAGCTAAATGTCCAGATGGAAATCGGTGACAAGTGATATCCCTCAGGGGTCCATACTGGAACTGGCACTGTTTAACATCTTCATCAATGACACAGACAGTTGGATCAAGTGCACCCTCAGCAAGTTTGCAGATGACACCAAAACAAGTGGAGCAGTTGACATGCTTGAGGGATAGGTTGCCATCCAGAGGTACCTGGACAAACCTCATGAAGTTCAAACAAGTCCAAGTACGAGGTCCTGCACCTGGGTCAGGGCAACCCTCCAGTATCAATACAGGCTAGGGGATGGATTGAGGGAGGAAGGGATTAAGAGCAGCCCTGAGGATTTAGGGGTGTTGGTGGCTGAGCAGCTCAACATGAGCCAGCAATGTGTGCTTGCAGCCCAGAAGGCCAACTGTATCCTGGGCTGCATCAAAAGAAGCGTGATCAGCAGGTTGAGGGAGATGATTCTGCCTCTCTACTCTGCTCTGATGAGACTGCTTCAGGAGTACTGTGTCCAGCTCTGGTGCGCCCACCACCCAGAAGTTGCAGACCTTTTGGAGCAGGTCCAGAGAAAGGCCACAAAAATTATCAGAGGTATGGAACACCTCTCCTATGAAGAAAAACAAGAGAGCTGGGGCTGCTCAGACTGGAGAAAAGTAGGCTCTGGAAAGACTTTATTGTAGCCTTTCAGTACTTAAAAGGGACCTCTAAGTAAGATAGGGACAAAGTTTTTAGTGGACCTGTTGCAATAGGACAATGTGTAATGGCTTTAAACTCAAAGAGGGTAGATTTAGACTAGATATAAGGAAGAAACATTTTACAATGAGGGTGGTGTAACAGTGGAACAGGTTTCCCAGAGAGGTGGTAGGTGCCCCATCCCTAAAAACTTTCAAAGTCAGGTTGGACAGGGATCTGAGAAACCTGATCTACTTAAAGACATCCCTGCTCGTTGCAGGGGAGTTGGACTAGATGACCTTTAAAGGTCTCTTTCACTCAAACTATTCTATGATTCTATGGGAAAAAAAGAAAAAATAATCTTCACTCCAATGCTACCATGTCTTCCCTTCTAAATTACCAGTTGTCTGTATCCTTGCATTGTTAACGCCAGAAGGTTTTCAAAGCACTTACTCCAACATTGTTGCACCTGGTCACCATGTCTCTAAATTCAGTTTCATTTCCAGATCGAGTGCATAGCTTGTAGCTGACAGGCTGGTATCTTTCCCACCACGGTTGCCAGGGGTCAGCAATGATAACATTTTCATTTGGAGGTGAAATCTGTGAATAAGATGGTGGCTCTTGGTAATAGGACACTGATACTGGTGTTTTTGTTTGACCAACATTGTTAGAGAAAGAATATAGAAACAGAAAGTCAGGTCCCTTTAATGGAAGACTCTCATATACCTAACCCATGTAGATCCTCGGTAGCCTCTGCTTCTTGAACTGAGACTTGCCACAGTTTACAGATAAGCTATACTTCTTCCTTTCATGGACTCTTTCCAGGATATTTTACAGGCAACATGCTTTTGCTTCAACCTCCAAGGCACTGAGCATAACCACCTGATCCCACTATTCCTGACAAAGATCCCTAGGCTGCCATGCCTTTGTGACCAGCTACGCAAGTCTGCACCTGAAAAAACTTCCTGAGATCTCATCACAGCATAGATGAAAAAGATACCCAAGCATATACCACAGCCTGAGAAATTAGTTGAAAACCAATCAGGCCTGTGTGCCCGGAAAGAAGGTTGCAAAGAAAAGATGTATTCTTTGAAAACGATGGGAAAGTTATCACTCAGGCCAACTTGCAAATTTCCGGGCTCCAAGAGACAGGCAGACTTCTCTCACCAGTTTCCTAAGCAATCTGACATACAAACGGAAATAGCTTAATAGGTGACTGCTCTCCAGCCATAATACCCCACCTATCTGACACCACTGGCTCCTCAGAGGGAACGTGGTTCAAATTCACATTGATGCACCTCTGCCAGAACCTATATTGAAGTTCATTTCTGCCTGCCCACGCCAGGTTCCTCTAAAGAAGGGTCACTTAATGGCTTATACTGACACTAGCCTTTTCAGAGAGGAACTTGCCAGTTGGGGAGAACATAATGAGCAGTCTTTTACATTTATTTATTTAAAACCTTCAGCACTTTAATATTCTCTTTGGGAGCCCTTTTTTTCAGTCTTAGTTTCATTTTATGTTTACCTAGCTCTTAACAGTTTCCCTTGATTTAAACAATATTAGCAGATAAACACAGGTTACTCCCTGCAGTAATAAAAAAAATATTTAGTCAGTTATATGAAATTATAATTTATTGAAACGTAATAGCACAGAGTTCAAAACATTAATTTTGGAGCAATGAAATAAATTTGCTCTTACACAGTGACAGCTGAAGAATATATTTGTCAGCACTTACTACTTTCATTACCAATTTCTATTTCCTTCTCTGTACCCACCCTTTAGTGAGCTGAACGTTTTCTCTGAAATATAAATTATCATCCACCTAGCAATTTTACTCCTTACTGATAGGAACAGGCATACCTGAACTCCTCCAAATCCATTAGGAGCTAAATAGCGTTCACACTCAAGAGCAATATCCGCCCAGCGCCATTCAAAGAGATGTACAATAGACGTCCTCCCAGCCTGAGTGTTGGGGTCGTACTGCGCCCAGCTAAACCCTACAATTAACAGAAGAAAAGAGATACCCATCCTTGTGTTCTGTGATGAGTTGTACTCTTCTTACTGCCTATTTACGTTCCTGCAAGAGAGTAAAGTACATATTACAAAATACACATTTAAAAGTAAATGCTCATCTCTGGCATCATATTTATTTAACTTTACTTGATTGCCATTCTGTTTGAGAACTGGATTCTGTCTAAGCTGTGTCAGCCTCCCATACTAACAGTAACTTTGTTTTCCTGAAGTTAGACATTGTCTAATACAGGCTGTCTCTAGTGTTCGAAAGCTGTATTTTTTGTTAGTACAAAGCAAAAAAAAACCCTCCCAGAACGCAAAAGAAGTACTTATATAGACTGAAACAGACCTTTCATTTCTCATTTTAGCGTATTTTATGTTCCTATTTATCCTTGAAAGGCCTTTTATTTTTTTTTCCAATCTGTATTGCTATGATTTGTACATATTCAGACAAGGCCTTGGACAAGCAGTATGTTTCTTATTATAACTTGCCGTCAGCTGTCACTGTACTTTACAGGCGGCCAGAGTTATTTAGAATGAATCATCTGGTAAATGTAGATTGTTTTTCTGCTTGTAAAAATGTTTAAATGAAATTATTTACTTGTAGATCTTCAGTAGAGCGTACAGATAAATTTCACCCATAAGCAGTTGTTCTGTGTGCTTCCATTTTCATGAAAGAACGCTTCTTCGCCCTAATAGGAAGAACATACATTAACCGAAAATGAGCTAAGAAACTTTCATCTTCTCGGAGGAGAGAAGCCATGTATCAGATTGGCAAGTTTTACTCAGAGCAGTAAGCACACAAAGCAGTAAATTACACAGAGCAGTAAGAATAATATATTTTGACCCAACCAGCTCCAAGGCCTAGTGCTTGAAAAGAAGACTCGATATAGCTTTCCAGCTCTTTGAAATAGGTTTCTGGCTGCTCCAGCTTCAGTGCAAGCAATGACAAAAGAATGGAGATGTTGAAATCCCCACCACGCTCTGAAGGCTCTAACTTCAAAATGCTTTTGAAACTTGGGGAAAAGAGAGGCCTATATTCATCTACGGAAGAGAGCACAGCTGATCACAACTCAAAGAACACTGGAGAAAACTATTTCTGAAGAACACTACTGCTTAGACAACACGAGAACTCAGGCCACCTCGTTTTCTGCTGGATTAAAAGCCTGCAGTATGAAACTCGGCAGCTACCTCCAAAATACTAACAGCAACATTGAAACGTGTGAGAGGTCCGACACAGGCCTGCTGAAGCTTTAGATGTTAGAAGCTGTCACAGGAAAGTAGTTTGCATGTGAACTTAGAGTCGCTCCCCTCAGAACCTCCCCCAGCAGCTGCACGTTTCGCACAGACGAAGCAGCCCCGCTCCGCACCTCCCGCAACGCTGCTCAGGTGCCAGCTCCACCGCCCGCAAACCCCGCTGGGCCCCCTCAGCGCCTATGGGCAGTGACCGCACGGAAGGCGAGCAGCAGATCTCCAGACGTACGTTTCGCAGCTACCCTGGCGCCATTCCCGGCCGCCTCCAGCAGCGCCGGCCTCAGGGAGGGCAGCCCGGCCCCTTCCGCCGGGGCGGCGCGGGGCGGAGCGGCA
>VXBW01015361.1:296167-306979 GCA_013400375.1 Thinocorus orbignyianus | reverse complement strand
AAACCCAAAACAACAAACACACACCCAAATAATGAAACCCAACAATCTCAGGCACTAGAGCATGACCTGAAGTGTCGCATCTATGGCACTTGGGTGGGTGTCATCTCCCTTAATATCCCCCCCGTGTCCTCTCGCTGTTCCCAGTGCCATCTCCCCTCACATCTCACTCACATTCCCCCACTGTACCCAGCACCACTCACCCCGTGTTCCCTCACTTGCCCCAATGCCATCTCCCTTCATGCCCTCTCATCGAGCCCAGGGCCATGGGGGACCCAGCACCATCTCCCCTCAACCCCCTCATGTCCCCTCACTAAGGGAATGTGAGGGGAGATGGCATTAGGGACACAGTCCCCCAGCGCCATCACCCCAGGCACCCTCACTGCCTCATGAGGGACTCAGTGCCATGCATCCTCCCCCCAGCCCCGCCGCCTCCACAAAGGATCCATGGGCGCTACTGCTTTGGAAATTTACTTAGCTTACATAAAGGATAATGGGATTTGGATTTGAGTTGCTTTTCCTACTTTCTAGCAGGAATATGTATTAGTAACAGGTGTCATCTTGGGCAGATCACTCTGTGTGTGTACCCAATCCTTTCTAAATATGCCATTCTTCAGTCACAAAAGGATCCACGGGCACTACTGCTTTGGAAATTTACTTAGCTGGCATTTTATGCAATATTTTAATGGCTTAGTTGTTTACTTGTAACTCAGTGTGAGTGTTAGAGAAAACATGCAATACATCCTATTACGTACCTTTTAACATGTAATAAATTGAGCCACAAAGCTTTGTAAAGTGGCTCTGTCCAGTTTCAGACTAAAAATATGGTTGCACAAGGAAGGAAGGGTTCCACAGCTACAGCAGATTAACTACTATTTTCTATTTTAATGTCGTTACAGTGGCTTTGCCATACAAAGTAGCATGTGGAGTTTGTCATTATCAGAATAATATTTCTTTTCTCTGGGAAGAGTCAAAGCCACAACTATTGTAAATATCTGACTGCATAAAACATAACAGGATCTCATGCCGGGAACCACCAGCTAGGCTAGAGGAAAATGGTCAGGTATGAGAGTTGCAGGACTCAAGCATCTGTTCTACAATAGGAACAGTAACAATGTAAGCTACCTTAAGGAAACCAAAGTACCTACAATGGCAAATACTTTCTCATCAGTCTTCTATCAAGTAGTGAGATACATTTAAGGAATAAACTGGAAGCAGTTGGAAAATGTCCTAGAAAATAATAAAGGAGAAGCAATTCTCAGCTTGTCATTAGGTCTCCGCTGGGCTTCCAACTTCCAGAGATACAAAGGGATAACAAAGATGCAAACAATGTAATATGTGACACATCTTAGTGAATTTTCCAAGTCAATATTGTCATAAGGATCTAATTTAGCTTCTGCTATCACAAAATCTTTGCTATATCAAGAAGTCAAGAGCACCAAAGTAAAATTCAGGACTGCTGGATTATCCCAGTCAGCCTCACCTGAATAATGGTGAGGTGAGCATATTCAAAAGTTTAACAAAATAAGAAATATTGCTGTGTCTATATGTCATTAGCTAACGAATAAGCCTGCGTTCACCACTGAAATGTGATCTCAGAAGCCAGCCTTAATGACTTGTTAAAAAAACAGGTCATTTGACTCGAAATGTCAGATCAAATAGAAAAATCATTCCAAGGGACAGGAAAAAAACAAACCCACAACCCAAACACCAACTAGCAGAAATGGATATACAAAAGCCCAGTGGATTTAAGAGAATGAAGGCTTTGCCTTCTGACTTTAATAAAGTTCTCTAACTGGACTGCAGAAGTTTCTTTAATAGCTTATTAGTATTGGATGGTGGGGTGTGTTTTATCAAGAACATCCAAAAAAATTTATACCGCTTTTTTTTCCTCTCTAAGCATCAAAACCCCCTCAAAAGTTCTCATAAAACTTCCTCTCTAGTGTATTTTTCCTGGCCTATTACTCCAAATACAGATAAGATTAACTAACTAATAACTACACAGTCTATATGGGAACACAAGCAAATAAGCTATGAAGAATTCCATTAAAAGCAGTTTAAAGTAAATCTGTTATGTAAGATCATTAAAAAAAAAAAAAAAAAAAAAAAGAAAAAAGAGCAAAGACACACTTACTTTAGTCCAGCAATCAATACTAGTGATTTACACTGTTTGCAGCTGAAATGATGACAAAACCAAAAGCCTTTACACCAGCCTGTTATCACACAATCAACTATGAATTATGGAATACTTTTCTCCTTAAATGGATTGGACTGTCTTGCCAGGTAAATGTCATTGCAATGTTTCCCATATGGTTTTGGAATATTCCACTAAACTTCCTAGTATGTAGCAAATCTTACTATGTGACCTACACAGCATTGGTTTCTATTAAAATAGTTAGACAGGGCAAGGCCCACACCTACACTGGTGTAACACCGTTTTAACTGCTATGTTTATTTTAATGAATTCAGTCTCACTAGTGCTTGTTCATATAATTCAATATGTGGGTGAACAATTGAAGTTAATTACTAAGGAAAAAACAGTGCCTAATTTCACAATGCCAGTGCACTAGTCTTCCCTCCTTAGTCTCCAAGACAAGAGATTTGCACTAGAATGAGATTATCCTTCGATTTCTCTTATTTTTTAACCCCAACAGCTAAACATCACACTCACAAAGGTGCATAATATATAATTTGAATCATCTGAATCACGCTGCACAGCTACAATTGGACTGTTCACCTTTTCAACAAAACCTAGCTCATCCCCCAACATCTTCCTCCTCCTTTCTACTCCAAAACTCCACAACAAAAAAGTCAAAATGAAGAGGAAAAGGCAAAACTAAGAGAAAGGAAATAATTTATTAGACATTTCACAGGCAAACTAACATACATTTAAGTTTTGTGACAGTTTAAAGATACCTGGAATCTTTAAGATGAGAAAGTTTACACTCTGCCTTAAATATTTTAGAAATGCTACTACGCACAGTTCAAGAGTCCTGGATGATTATACTGCTTCTTCCCCCAGCTTGATAATACTTGAAAGAGATGGAACACAAAAGGGACCTGGAACACCACAAAGGCATGTTAAAAGTACGAACAACCAGAAAATAGAAGTGTTACGCTTTCTTTTAACAACTAGATTGAAAGATGCTTAGTATTTAGAGAACTGCTGAATGTCTGAAAATAATCTGACCTAAACACAGGCTGCATTAATTTTATATTATAGTAAGTTAAACAATTATGTAATATGAAACCCACAAGAAAAATGTTAGTCACTGGCAACACTACGTCTGTGCATAGAACAATCTGAAAAAAAACCAAAACCAACAAAACAACAAAACAAAACAAAAAAACCCCAACCAACAGAAAGGTAGCAGTGATTAATAGTTCTATTCAAAATAATGTTGTTAGATTGTCTTCTCTACTAAAAGAAGAAAAAGTAAGGAATCTACAAACTAAATCAACTACAGATTGTTTCTCATACCAGGACAACAGCAACAATAAAGTGATCTAAAATACTGGCCAACCATTTAATATTATTAAGAATTATTCTGCAATGTATTTTAAACCAACTTGGTATTATTATTATAATATTTATTTAAAGAAAAACAAGATTAAATCCTCAATCTGAGCTCAGCACATCTCCATACACATCAGTGGAACACTTCTAGCTCATACAAGCTAAGGAACTGGACCACAAATCAAGTTACGTGACCTTTGCGGACGTGGGGGCCACCTTTTAAGACTAGAAACCTTCATTGTGTCTATTCACACAACACAGACATTGATTTATCCCCCCACCCCAAAAAAAGTGTCCTTCGCTTTTAAAATTACCAGATGGTTTCAAGCTCTAAAACATGTAAACTCCTCCCCATACCTACTCTACATGAAAACTTAGATGTAGATGAGTGCTATGGGAAACATTGCACAAAAAAAGGATACAACAAGAAAGGATACAATCTGCATGACAGTATTACTGCAGAATTTACGCAGGAATGTTTCTAAAGAAGAACAGCAGAATGTTGTTTAATTTTACTTGATTCTCAGTATTGCACACACATAACTTTATGCTACCTATCAAAAGTAAAATACGCCTTTTGATAAATTATAGTTTTGACCACTCATGAGATTTAAGGAGAGCTGATGAGTCCACCAACACTAAACTTCATATTCAAAATTAACTACATTTTTTGATAACTTGATCTACTAGGACAACACCAGATTTTTGTGTCTAATTAATTCTCCTTCAAATCTTTGCTATTTTAAAGACTGACTTTGTCCATCAGGTCTAAAACCCAATCATGTTTCCATTCAATCCGGGCTTTCAAGTCATTTCTTCCCTGTGAAAGAGCAGGGACCTTTCAACATCAGTTTCTTCTACATAACCTTTCTCCCAAAAAGCTGTATTTAACTACAGAAAAAAAAGAGTCATCCCAAATACCAGCTGAAACTTTTGCCAATCCATCACAAAAAAGACACTTCAGCCAGCAAGGAGTTATATAGTATCTTTATAAACCATATGTATTATTTTCTCTATGAAGTGTAAAATCTTTGTAGAGAAAATACTAAAAGTAATAAAAATATTTGCAGTAGCATTTCATTAATTTAACACAGCTTCTTCCTGTTTAGAAACAGTCACAAGTTTAACTTCAGTCAATTTAGCTGTTAAATAAAGAAGAACAATAACATTGAGACTCAGGACACAGATCAAATTTGAAGTCCCTCAAGTTTTTGCATAAAAACTTCTTCATATGCATATTTATATTTCAAATGAGATTCCGACATTGTTCTTCCTTACAGACTCATATTTCTATCACAGAATTTTGCATCATAAATCGACAACCATAAGAATATTCCAGCAGGAACTGGAAAACAGAATCATGCTGAAATAGGGTTCAGTTTCATCATTAGTTGGGAAGTGAAATACTTGACTTTTTCATTAAACCTCACGGATCCCTACAAATCTGTATCAGTCTGTGGCACAGTCTGTGATCTCTACATACAAATGGTCAAGGTAAGGAAGACGTTCTGCCCTTGATATATTAAAACAATGACACCAAAGTAATTCACGTAGACTTTCAGGCAAACAAGGAAGCCTTGCCTAAGTACACGTTCTGTCACTCAGGAAAAAAAAAAAAGGCAGCTTCTGAGTTGATCATCAACACAATTAATAACTAAAGAACATGTCATTATTTTCTTTACATAATTTAAGTATTGATTAGCATGTTTAGTGAAGTCAGAATAAGATTTAATGTACAAAATTACTTGGAAAGATAGAGAATTCCTAAAAGAATAAAAGCATTCAGACTCCATTTACAAGGCTTTCCAATAGCTAAAATACTTCAAATTTCTTTTTTGCATTTAAAGAAACCTCAATTTTCTTATTAGACACTGGTAAAATAGTATAAATACAAGGTATTTTTCTAACATGGAAGTAAGAAACAAGACTGTAACACTCCCATAAACCCTTGTTCCAAATAGAATACTTTAGCCAAGGTTTATTTGTCTCTTTCCAATGCCCAATACAGAAGAACGCCTGTAAAAAAAGTGATCTTTAATTTGATAAAATTCAATAGAGATTTTCCAAACCACAAATCAGCAACTCAAAACAGGACCTGGTAACACCAAAAAGCATCATGAAAGCGAGGGAAAAATGCTTACATACAGTCTGATGAACAAATCCTTAGAAAACTGACAGAAAAAGAAACTGACAATTAAAGTAACTGCTATAAATAGAAATGCTGCCCTCAGAGACACCGTACTGTCACATATCCAACCAATTTTTACAAAAACAAAACCAGCTGTTCACATCCTTTATTTCCATTTTTATTTTCCCCAAAAGTAACAATGATCCTGACAAAAAAAAAAAAAACAAAAAAACCCACAAACAAACCACACATCATGGAGTAAGTAAAACATTTCAGGAGCATTCAGATTAATCTTTTAGCTCACTTGGGTGAAGGTGAAGGCACAACTGTAATCTGTAATTAAGCTATACAAGCCTTTAAATTTGAGCTAGCTATTCTATCAGAGGGTGTAGATTGAGAAATAAGTGCTTCCAATTCTTGCCAGTGACTTCGTGTGCCAATCTGAGATGGTTCACTACTCAAATGTTTTTAGGCTGTGGAAACCCTCAGAGTTAAATTGGAGCTGATTTTGCTTGAGATACTCTCATATAAAGCAAATACTTAAGAGTAAGTAGTAAAGCTATATTGGAGGAAATAGATAGTGACTACTTTCTGCTAAAAGCTACTTTGCTATCAAGTTTAGACAATAATGACCAAAAATCAGGACCTATGCATTCCCAAGTAAGTCTTGATCAATGCTACACTAAGTAGCACTTTCTCATACAGCATCCTCTTCTTAAAATAGGCAAGTTTAAAGGATGTTGCCACAGTTCCAAGAGCTAAATTTGTAAATTTAGGAAAGTCAGAGGCTTTCAGAGCTAGCTGAAGTGAGTTGATTGCCAGAAACAGTTCTTCAGGATCATTTTACAGTGGCAGGGATGGAAGGGAAAAGGAAGAAAAGCAAATGTCTTCAAAGCCAAATCCCCAGAAGGTTACAAAAAGGTAAAGATCAGATTTCTCAGAGTTTTTCTACCCAGCTCCATAGATTAAGGATCAGAGAAACTGACAACTACCCTAGAATATGAGGATTAGGGAAATGGCAGTCTCTGAGTTGCTAAGAAAGGAAGAAGCAGCATTTCAAACTTCCGCCAACTATAGAACTTGCATTCTGGTTTTCTTATATAACTGCACATTTAAAAGAAAATTGTGTGGAACAATCCCCCCTCCACCATTGCTATTTTTAAAGCAGCCATTTAAAAAATAATGAATAAAAAGAAACAAAAAACCCCCAACAAATGAACAAAACCCCCATCCTATTTGTTTATTTTTATTTTCAGGCAGAGAATACATACCTTGCACAGTGTTCTACTTTTTTCTTTTCCCTTCATTGGCATCCTGTTTTGGTCTAGCTGAACGAGCAAATTGCTGAGATTCTGTTAAGGACGACAGGTCTCAATGATCAAGAGAAGCCAAGCAAGAACCAAAAAAGAAGCATTATGTCAGCAAAAGACAGTTTAAGAAGTGGCCTTTATCTGTGAACCACCTCCACTGCAGTATTAAATATAGTAACAATAGCGTCTATTAGTCAAAGATTAGGACCTCACTGATCTCCAGCAGAAGATTTTTAAGAGAGCCTGCTCAAAATTTTACAAGACTAAGTAAACCACGAGAACTTCCCAGGAACAGGTTAGGTGCAAACAGAACAATTATCGCACAATGAATGCTTGATATTTAATCCTTTATCCCAGCATGTTAATTCCATACCTTTGANATCATCTTGGTGGCCCTGCGCTGGACCTGTTCCAACAGTTTCATGTCCTTTCTATGTTGAGGACTCCAGAACTGAACACATATCTCAGAGTGTATTTCGGAAGACACAAGCTAAAATATACAATAGTACAAGCAAAAGGAAACGAACTATGAGAGGTTTTAGTGAAGACATTGAAAACTTCTAGACAAAAACCAGGGCAATACAATCAGGAAATGCAGAAATCTGAACATGTGAGTAAAAAGATACAACCACCATGGGTTTTTCAAATAAGACATATCCATTTGCTTCTTTTAAAGCTTTAGCAGCTGCTTTTTCATTAGGAAGTCCAATGAAAGCCTGTCCCTTCATACGGCCTTCTTTCATCAAACGTATATCAAACCTAGAGGCAAAATTGAGAATTGGGAATTACTTCTGTTTAACCATATTTTGGTATTTCATAGTACAAATGGAATTATCATGCTTCAGGTTGGAGGAAAAGCAGAAATGGGAGAAGAGCCTGAAAGCAGGAATTATATAATTGGAGACCACTTTGCCTGGGGAGACCATGAAGTAAAAAGTAACATTAGACCAGCAGATGGAGAACTGGTGTACAACTGCAGGAAATATGACACACACAAAAGAATCAGATATGCAGAATTAACAGCATTGATGATTGTGTGTTTCAGCCAATAAACAGTAAATTTAGTCACAAAAACATAGGGCAAAATAGTAGGGTCTTCAGATACTTCAAAAAATAATTCTCCATCTGCACTTGTGGTAAATGAAGATTTTCAGATGAAACATTTTTTATTTCTATGGAAACAAAGAATAAAGAAAAGATGACTAGTTTTTAAATCAAAGTTTTCACCAACATTATACACACTAACATAAAAGGCTTAATTTTAACCAAGCATCAAATGAACTTACATATTTCGTTCTACTTCTGACTGGAAGTCAACATATCTTCCAAAAATGAACTTGAGATCCTGAAATTAAAGGGTAGGTATAAGAGGAAAGCGGATAAAAAGTCCTTTTGATAAATATTTAATTTTCTTGGTTACGTACCTTTTCTTGAACTTGTTTAGCTAAATTCTTCACGTATATTCTGCAATTTGGATCACCTGGCTCATAGTTTTTGAAAACAGAAACTTTTTCCATTTCTTGAAGAAGACAGAAAAATAGACAATGTTTTAGGTCATTTTTGCTCAGTGTAAAACAAGCAAATCTAATATAGGATCAATTAATAAAGGAATATTTGTCTAAACTATTTGTTGCAACAAATCAAAGAGCTATTTTTAGATAATTTATTCTCATAGTTATACCTTCCTTAGAAAGTCTGTTTTTTTCTAGATCCCTTCTAGAAATAAATTCTGATGGTATTTCATCCTCCTCCTCTTCGGTTTCCATTTTATCATTCGAGCTAGGAGCTGGGAAAATCCTTCCAAAGCCTGTATTATTGATTTCTTCTGTGGTTGCATAAAGGTCTGAAATTTCAACATATTATAGAAGTGGTTTGTATATTTATTCACAAGAGGATTAACAGCAAGAAAGCAAGCACTCCTTCCAGTACCATTTTAACATAGCAGACTTTGTAAAGAAATTTTAACAGATCATTAAAGAAATATGTCTTAATCCTGGCTTGTCAAACACACCTGCTCTATGTGGTCCCATAAAACTCAACTGTACTACAAATAAAAGCCATGGTATATAACAATTAAAGTAAAACTAGCCTTGCTGCTCAAGCCTGCATCCATTTTCATGGTCTAATTTTCATTCAAAGAAACTGTGTATTACTGCAAAGTACCAAGACACACAGATTGACCATAACCTATTAAAAAACATCACACCTCATTATTATTATCACCCAGCATCTTTACAGTAGATAATCAGTGCATCACAGAGGAGTTGGCAACCACTTGAACTCTGCTCTCTAAGAGCTGGAAGAGGAAAATTTGAAATTAGCCCAATATATTCAATTACACTATATAATCATAGAATCATAGAATGGTTAGATTTGGAAGGGACCTTAGAGATCATCAAGTTCCAACCCCCCTGCCATGGGCAGGGACACCTCTCCCTAGAGCACGTTGCTCAAAGCCCCATCCAGCCTGGCCTTCAACACTTCCAGGGATGGGGCATCAACAACTTCCCTGGGCAACCTGTTCCAGTGCCTCACCACCCTCACAGCAAAGAACTTCTTCCTAATATCTAATCTAAATCTCCCCTCTTCCAATTTAAAACCATTACCCCTCATCCTGTCACTAGACTTCCTGACCAAGAGTCCCTCCCCAGCTCTCCTGTAGGCTCCCTTCAGATACTGGAAGGCTGCTATCAGGTCTCCCCAAAGCCTTCTCTTCTCCAGGCTGAAGAGTCCCAGCTCTCTCAGCCTGTCCTCATAGGAGAGGTGCTCCATCCCTCTAATCATCTTGGTGGCCCTGCGCTGGACCTGTTCCAACAGTTCCATGTCCTTTCTATGTTGAGGACTCCAGAACTGAACACAGGACTCCAGGTGGGGTCTCACAAGCGCAGAGTAGAGGGGGAGAATCACCTCCCGTGACCTGCTGCTCACAATTCTTTTGGTGCAACCTAGGATACGGTTGGCTTTCTGGGCTGCCAGTGCTCACTGCCGGCTCACGTTGAGCTTCTCATCCATGAGCACTCCCAATACTGAGAATGCATTTGAAACATTTTCTAAAAACATCTTAACATTTAAAAGAGGGTGCAATTCACCATAAATACACGGATCGTGTAGGACAGAGACTTTTAGAACTCCTCTAGATCCTTTACTGTACCAAAGCAGAGAGTTCTGTGATAAGGTGGAAGTTGATGTTCTTAAACAAACACTGATTTATAATATTTATGAAAGCTCCAAAAGAAAAGAATAAAAGAATTCTCTAGCCTAAATTTTAGCAGTCTTCTACACACTGAAACCACATTAATTTAAAGTACTCTTACCATTTGTTTCTTTTTTTCCTGAGTTTATCTGAAGAACAGCTGGGATGTCAGTAGTAATATGGAACTCTATTTTTTTAAGTCCTACATGCTGTGGCTGCTCAAAGACATCTGAAGGTGACAGCGTAGGGTGCAAATTACTGTTTAAAACAAAAAAATGTTAACTAAAGAGTCAGACACTGATGAATGCATAGCCAAATACAAGATTTTTCCAGCTAGATTTTATGCTGTTATCACAAATACACGAGTCCTTCATTTCATACATTTCATCCAATATAGGTCAAGTTGATTAAAACACTGCAAATACAGCAGGTATGGCTGGTAGTGGGAGCAAACCCAAGAATTACACACGTTACAGAACATACTTACGAAACAGGCACTGAGGAAAAAATCATAGAATCATAGAATGGTTAGAGTTGGAAGGGACCTTAGAGATCATCAAGTTCCAACCCCCCTGCCCTGGGCAGGGACACCTCTCCCTAGAGCAGGTTGCTCAAAGCCCCATCCAGCCGGGCCTTCAACACTTCCAGGGATGGGGCATCAACAACT
>VXBW01015361.1:178695-285025 GCA_013400375.1 Thinocorus orbignyianus | reverse complement strand
CCGACGACGCCATCACAGCGCCCAGCGCCAGGGCAGTAGGCGCGCGCACGCGGAAGCAATCTCGCGAGAGCTGAGGCGGTGGCTGGGGCTTCAACTCTCGCGAGAGCTGTGAGGCCCTGGGATGGCTTGTCTCTGGAGGGCAATGGTCGGGAGGGTCTGCCGAGGTCGTTGTTGAGGTGCGGTGGGGACACGGGTTCGGGACCTGCCGACCCGCACCGCACCGCCAAGGGGCAGAAAGGGGCGATGCGGGGGGCTGCTGCGAATAGCCCCGCCGTTTCTCTGGCCTGTGTGCCGGCGCGCAGAGACGGACACAGCAGCAGCCTGAGGCAGCCTGGCTCTGAGGGCTGTGGTGGGCTGCTGGTGAGCCGCTCCTCAGGGCCGTGTCTCTAGTGATGCCTTAGGCAGTTGGCATTCAACATCTGCCTTAGTCAAATCTGAAATAATGCTCCAAAGGGAGAGATGACCCTTCCACTCTCTTGAGAGCTTGTCTTCAGACTAAATTTTAAGAAGTCATATTGCTTTTGAAATACCACTCTCACTAGCCTTTAGCTGAAGAGACTTCTCTTTTCCTCCTGCCACTGCCTGAGCACTAAGGTATTAAGATCTTTCAGGCACAGGTGTTAATATGCTGCTTCAGGATAGCAGCTGTTAAGCATCTGGCCAAGGCAAGCACCATGGGCGAAGCACAGCCTGGAATTACAGGCACAAGAGGCTGTTCTGCAGCATGAGTATTGACTACAGAGGCAGGTAATCAGCCAGCTCCTGCTGACACCAGACAGTGATCCAGAGCCAGCCTCTTTTTCTGAGGCCAGAGGCTGTGATCTCAAAAGCTCGGGTGGGAGAAAATCCCTGAACTCCACTGATAAATCTCAGGTCTTACCATATCTAATGAGCTAGTTGCCGGCTGGCAAAAGCACCACCTGCCTAGATCATTGCTGCCAATGGCTCTTGGTCCGACTGAGCCATAGCACTTGATGCCAATCTGCAGGGCTTGATGTACCACTGGGCAGCAAGAGCACTGGAGGAAACCCAAGCTCTGAGACTGGAGCCCGGGGAGCACTGATGCCAGGTGCAGAGAAAACATTTTTTGTAGGCTGTGCAGTGTACTTGATAAATACAGAATGATTGTTTACTGTATCTTTCAATAGAAAAAAAATAAGGCCTTCAGTCCATAAAGTCCTCAAGGCTACTTGTTTTCCTTGAAGAGTCACAGTGGACCTAGCACTGTATGCACAGTATACCTGAAGGGTCTTAGGCCATGCTCATTTCATGACTGAACTCTGATAATCTGGGAAAGATCTGGCCATTGTGGGTGGTCACAGTGGTCTCACTGGGTAGATCAGGTGATAGTCCAAGTTTATTCAGATGCATTTGGAAAGGAGTTGGGGAAAAAAGACAGAGGAAGCACAGAGTGTTCAAAATGGATCTAGGAAGAAAGGAGAAATTTAGCAGCAATTTCTTACAGGATCCATTACTGCATTATTGTTGCTGTCATTAGTATAAGCTAGGAAATATTTATGAACTTGGAAACAGGTGGAAGAATTAGCACAGTAAGCAGCTTACTTTCTCTCCTGATGACAGTAGCAGTACTGTCTTTTTCTGAGGCTGTTGAAAATTTGAAAGGAATATTGGCCAGCCTAGTAAGTTCTCTGTGTGGCTTGTGGCTTGCATAAAGTCCAGAAGACTTCCTGAGATATACTGATCAGCATGCAATTGTAGCAAATGAGAGAGTCAAGATTGCAAAAGCAAGTCTGCAGTGGCTGTGCTGCTGCATCCTAGTTAAATTGGCAAGACTTGTAGTTCACTCCTGGGTAATGACATCGGAGAACTTTTTATGCATCAGATCTATAAAACTTGTAGGCAAACCGAGCTTCCCTGTTTGCCTCACTGCGCTCTAGTACATTCCAATTACTAATCTGCACATCAGTCAGCAGATGGTGAAATAATGATATAACTTCAAATATGTTTTCTTCTCCAGCCTAAGAAATACTGTTCTCAGTTCCAGTCAGGGTAGGCTGAGAAAAATATATATTTCCTAGTGATGCTGAACACTGAAGTGACAAGAACAATTTCACTGGCAACAACTCTAATATCTCATGGCTATTTAGCCCACCTGTCCCTGCCAGCACAGAATCCAGAATCCCCCTCAAAGAAAAACTGTTTTAGAGTCTGATCACCCCTATGGACCAGGCCCTTGAGGCTGAACTTCCCTAGAGCAGGGGTTTAAGAGTCATGCAAGTCAAGGTGATAAAAACGTGCAAGCTTTTTTTTTTCCCAAGATTCAGAAAGAAAAAACTAATTAATTTTTTCTTTTCTGTCCCCCTCATCCCCACATTCAAAATAGATAACTAATATGTTGTTTCTTGTTTTCTGTGGTTTTTTTTTTACTTTCAAGGATATTAAATTTGTAGATACTTGAACAATAGCACTCCTCAACACATATGCATCATGTTTTTGTGTTGAAATTCTAGGTTTAGGAGTTCATTGCTTATACAGAGAAATTTCAATGTAAGTGTTTTAGTAATACTAGTGAGATTCAGAACTACAGACTCATTCAGGCCAGAAAGGAAGGAGACTCTGTTGTGGAGATGTCTAGTCCAGCCTCCTACTCAAAGCATGGTCAACACTGAATTCCAACTACATTATTCAGGACTTTCTCCAGTCTAGTCTTAAAAGGGCCTGGGGTTAAAGATTCTACAGCCGCCACAGGCAAGCTTTTCCACTCCTCAATTAACCTCCTGGTGATTTTTTTCTCTCTCCTTTTATCCATTCGGAAGTGACTATGTTTGTATAAATGTGTGGTAACTTCATAAAGACAAAATTCCAAATTCTCAATTAAATTTATTGGGTTGGTAAGAAATACAAGTTCTAAAACAATTAAGAAAGCTAGCTTTGCAGAATACCCTAGTGTTTTGCACACCATTCATTACCAACCCCAGAAAGTTGTCCAGTAGTCACATCAAATCAGCTGTGGCCACGGGCAGATACAGTTGTCCAAAGTAAGAGAAGTCCAACTCAGCCTGTCCTTTACAGTTATTAATGAAAGCAGCAAATTAGTGACACAATGAATGATTAACTGATTTATTTAAATTTATAAAAAAATATTTCAGTGTCTGCTTGTAATAGATGAGTTTACTTTTGGATGGTATGAGCTAATGGGCTGCCAATTTTTTGGAAAATATTTATCTGCATCCTTAAACAGGGAAAGGTGAACATTATTATGAGAGCAGCAGTACTACTGCTTCTTGGAGCATTTAAGATTTAAGATACACAAAGACACTGTTAGATCATCATCCTGATTAAGTGAGACAAGAAAGAGGCTAAATGTTAAAGAAAAACTGCAATGTGGGATTTCTAGACTCTGCTTTTATTGTTATTGATTATGTCTTTCTTTTTCTTTTCTTCTTATTTTTTTTTTTTTTTTTTAATATGCCTCTAGGTATCTTCTGTTGTCTCCAGGGGATCTTCCAGTTGGCTGGATGCAGGCAAGCTCTAAGTGAAGTAACAAGTATCTGTGTTAGCATGAAGATAAACTCAAGATAGTATGGTTTGTACCTTGTCTACAAAATACTATATTACCTGTGTACTTAATTCTCCAAGGGCAACTTATTGTTTTGGAACTCTCTTGTATGGCTAGGACCAGAATGGCCACCAAAAGCAAAGTTTTAAATGGCTTTTTTTGATGGCAACCATCAAAAATGATTGCACAATCCACAGAATAAAAACCACTGTATAATGGGGTCACATTCTTTTATCAATGAAATTGCATTAGAGGTACTGCTACAGAAAGACTTTAAAATTCAGTTTCCTGACTCTTCTGGTTTTGCATTCATCCTTTACTGACACAAGGAAAAAACCCTTCAGATTAGAACAGCAGCAACTCCAAATAACCTTAATTCAAGTTCCTTCCCCCAGAAAAAAGCATTGGAAGTTTTAATACAATTTGAGAGGCTGTCAGAAGTGGGTTTTTTTACAGAAAACAATCTCTTCACTAAAGGAAAGAAAAAAATGCTTTCATCAGTTATTTTTTTCAAATGATACCGTTGTTTTTCTTGGTTCTTTTTTTGCCTTTAATGAAACACAGGAAAGAGTTTTGGTTCTCTCGGTATATTCTGTACATTATTTAGAGCGTGTCAACTGAAATTCTGGTGTCAGAAGAAGAAAAGGGTTGTTCCTGCACACTGAGAAGCCTCAGCAGCAAGTTCCGATAATTTCTTTACTATTAAAACAAAGTTCACAGAGTTAGTACTGACAGTGGTGCCTTTTGCCATGCTGTCGTGTTCTGGTTGCTTTTCCTCCCAGCCTTCATGTGAATAAAAAATTTTGTAACAGGTGACTGCATTTTTAAGCATGTTTTGCAGCATAGGAATGAGAAACCATTTAGTGTAACACTTTCACTTTATTTTCAAGTGCTACATTTCAACAGTGAATTGTAAATCAAAACAAATTACCTTTCACTCAGTATGTTGGTGGGAAGAGCTACACACACTTGATCAGTTTTCAAAGTCAGTTCTCAGGCTACACAACTAATAATGCTAAGGTGGTGTATCTCTTAAAGCAAAGGTCAACAACTTTTCAGGTGAAAGCATAAAATGGTTTGGGACCAATGCCTTATTGTGTGTTCTACCCCTATGTAAGACACTTAGTGGGTTTTTCCACTATGTACAATCAATATTTTATGTGCAAGTACAACTTAATTGTAGATCATTGAGCTATGAAATTTCAAGACATGCTGCCTTATGGTGAAATGAAGAGTCTGTACGCTGCCATTCCAGAAGTACATTTTATTCTCAATAAACTGTTTGACACCACAGGATATGACAATTGCAATCTGCAGTCCCTTTTTCTGTTCCTCCTGCCTTGTGGAATGATATCTGTAGCTGTGTGAGAAGTAATTATAGGTGACAAAAAGTAGCTGGCGGAGGGCAAATCTTTTGTTTCATTCAGAAAGAGGAATGTATGATGAGCAAATAGCTTTTAGACTGATAACATCCAGAGAAAAACCATTTTAGTTCTCCAGAGCTGCAAATTTGGTGCTTGTCACAATTCATATTCTTTCACTCTCATCTTTTTTTTTTTAATTGATATATTTTCTGCCTTATTTCACAAGTCAATGAAAGACACTTAGTTTAATCAAAGGCTGTCTAGTATTGGACATTTATTACTTGTGAATCAGATTTAATTCATCATACAGGATTTGGTGACATTTGGTGATACTTTTCAGTGTTAAAAGTGTCTAGTGACTTTAATATTTGTATATTTACTGCTTGGCACAAGGAACTAAAGGCATTCAAAGTTATACGTAAAACTATTTGCATTCCAGTTGTATGTTGGTATGTAGATTTTCTCAAAATATGAAAAACTTGACCTGTTCAGCATTAGCTGTTTTTTAGGATGGTATGAGTACTGAGTTTGGTGTTTCTGCAATTGCATCCCTTAAAGCAGAACTGCTCTGTGGATCATGGTGCAGAGTAGAGTAGATTCTGTCAATTGGCTGATAAGGAAATGTATTTCCTCTGTGGAAGAGCATGAGCATGGGAAAATATACCATATAGTTGTCAAATATACCTTCATCACCAGTAGAAGCCTCTGCATAAAACCATATCTAGCACTAAGCTACTCAGCCGTATTCTTGGGACAATTGTCAAAGAAATATTAATATTGTTTAAAAATACAGATTCCATCTTAGCTCTCAAACTCCATATGAAACAGCTGATCTGTAACTATACAGTGACTTGCAGAAATGTAGAGTGTGCAGCCAGAACTGTTTAACTGGTTCTCCAAGTGGAGCCTGCTTTTACTTTTCCTTGATAGATTCAAAATACAGGTTATAAATACCATGTAGCACTCCAGGTTCTACAAAGCTTCTACAGCCACATTTTTATGTTTTCATTCAAGTTGGGAGGTTGATAAGAACGTCTCCATATACCTCACTGGTTTTCAAGACCTCTGCTGTCATACTAGGCCTGTATTCCTGCATTAGATTGGAGATAGAAATATTCTATACAGAATGACTACTTGTTACTATAGCATATATCAAATCTATTTTACAGTACAGAGGTAAANCCCCATCCCTGGAAGTGTTGAAGGCCAGGCTGGATGGGGCTTTGAGCAATGTGCTCTAGGGAGAGGTGTCCCTGCCCAGGGCAGGGGGGTTGGAACTTGATGATCTTTAAGGTCCCTTCCAACTCTGACCATTCTATGATTCTATGATGATTCTATGAAACAAAAGTAAATGAAATTAGGCATAGCCACCTGATAGAACAACTGATTTTGCATCTAAATAAGTTAAGACAAAGCTCCAGACAGGTCTAGCTGAATTCGAGCAAAGCAAGTCTGACATGCCTCAGTCCTGAGGCTTTGAAACTCAGTGAAAGCCTGTGGCTTATGATAAGTAATGGCAATACTGTATTTACAGGCCTACAGGGTAATAGCCTGTATTACTAGGTCATTATTGCAATAAAAACGCTGTAGATCAAAAATATCAAAGGTGTAGGTGGTATTACATGTTATTCAAATTCAGTTCCCCAAAGATATTTTTTTCTGCCTAACTGCTTGTGAGCCAGACAAGGCTAGCAAGGTATTTGATAAGAGCTTTAGAAGCCTCAGGACAACATGTTTTAATTACTAAGGAAAAAAGAAAATCACAAGAGTAGCTTTGAGACATGAATGGCAAAACTGCTGGGGAAAATTTGATTTCCCTCGTGGCAGTTCTGTAGCTTTCTTCATATTAATATGAATAGTAGAGTATAACAAAGTAGCTGTAGAAATAAGGCCACAGAAGGACCAGAATACCACTGACATGCTGCTGGCATCATGTAGACGTGTTACAGAAGCTTTAGGCATGGACAGTAGCTGTGTTGCTAATTGCTGTGCTAGCATTTATATAACCTCAAAGAGACTGCAAAATGATTGCTAAATGTCATTTCACTTGCACATGTTTTGGAGGATTTTATTTCCACTTGGTGTATATCTGAAGACAGTTAAAGAACAAACAAGTAGCAGTACATGATGTCTCCTCTGTTAGAGTGCTTTATTGAATTACTTTTATGTGAAAAGAAAAGAGAAAGTAGATAGATATTTTAAAAAGCCTTATGTCAGGTGACTGCTTTCCTGGGCTTCACCTACAATGCTCCCTGAAGTATAAGTAGACATTTTCTTTATGCTTTTAATTTTTCTGTCTGAATGAAGTGCCAATACAATGGATAATTCATTTATAATTCAGTTTTTCATATTTGACCACTAGAGGATGCTGTGACTCTTAGTTCCAAATGATACTGTAATGTTAACATTTTGTTGTTATTCTTTCTTTTTACAGAACTCTGCAGCATTTTTTTTCTTGTTCTTACATGCATTGTAGCTCTTAAGAATTAAGGGAGACAAAAAAAAAAAAAAAAAGTGCAGTGATTTGATCCACACTGTTGGATCACTCTTACCTGGAGCTCCATTAGATTTCTAAAATCACACCATTTTACTGATGATCTTCTCAAACTAATTTCAAAAGAACAGCATTCTTTCATGTAAACTAATTTGTTTTTACTGTTTGCCATTTCTATGAACTCCTACAAACACTTTTCAATTTCTGCGGTGATTCTTCCATTTCTTACAGAAAATGTTAACTACAAGAAGGTTAAATTGACTGCAGCAAACAAAGCATACATACTCAACTAGCTGCCTCCTGTAGGAGTGTTAAAAGCAGAGCTCCACTGAGGTGATCTCCATGTGTCAAAAACAGCGCAGGAATGAAAACAAGTTCTACAATTCGGAACAGCCTGTAAACTGGGTCAGTGCCTGTCAGGTCCAGCAGGAAGGAGGTTTGGAACTAGCTTAATATCAGCCTCTCCCACTTCTAGACATGCATGGACTATACTTCTGCCGGTCAGAGATCTGGATCCTATTTTTAACATGTAAGCAAGGAAATTACACTCTTTGAGAGATAAGTAGTACATAAAGCCTATTTTGCCCTCACTGAGGTAGCATCTGCTGGTCGTGCTGAGGCCTAACTGGGAAATGACTACATTGCACTATAATGCCAACTTCACCATGGCATTATTGTGGCTGCAGCAGGCTCTGAGTTGAGGTATAATTCAACATTCATTTTAAAAGTGACCTTCCTTTTTGCAAGCGTAGTAACAATTCTAGTGAAACTGAGCTCCTGTCACATAAGCATTCTAACTCCTGTTTTGGACTTCTTACTCATCTGCTTTAAGGTAGATTTATATAAAGGACACCAGCTTGCAGTAGGTATGCTAACTATATAGGATATTATTCACTTTACTTCCAGGTATAAGCTTACTAGGACCTTCAAAGGCATGTAAAACTGCCTTCCAAAAACATCATTATATACTTATACAGGCAACCAGTACATGAAGTAGAAGTCCTTAAGTGAAATGTTTGCCATGAAAGTTTTTTGCCAATTCGGTGCCACGAGAATGACTGCGTTAGGGCTGTCAAATCTATGGACCGTGCTTACATAGTTGCAGTGGGCGTGCAGTAGCACATTCTAACAAGGCAGCATGATGGAGGATCATAAGACTTGCTTCAGGCTCCACCAGAGGCCAGTTTAGTTTCTAAGAGACTTAGAGAGAAGACTGAAAGCCACTTGTTTTAATTCTTCCACCCATGACCAGGAAATTTATACCCTTGTCTCACTAACGGTCCCACTGATATGCAGGTACTGCATGAGGTATTTATTCAGTATTAGTAAGGATATCAACATTCTACCCAAACTTTATCTGGTCTTAAAAACTATTGATGTAAAACTGTAAGGATTAAACTGATACAAGAGGCTTCATCACCAGAATTTCTATTTAAATAAATCTGTATATTTCCCAGACCCTAGAGAGCTTTGGGTTGTAACAGACTCCTATTTTGTTTGAGAGAGTGAGTGATTTTGTGATTTTTTGAAAAAGAACACAACTTTTTTCCTTTGTGTTTTAACTTCAGTTGGTGTATCCGTTTCTACTCTGGCAGAACTTCATTGGTCAGAAGAAGCTTCCCTGCTGCAAAAAGAATTTTCCTTGATAACTTTAAAAAGTCGTCTGGAGATTTATTGACCTGAATTACAGCAGCTCACTTATTACTAAGACTTTGTGTCAATCACAGACGAGGATGACAAATTTCATATGGGAATATAGTGGATTTTACCTGTTGTCACTGATAAACAGAAGAGCTCAAACAGTCGTTAATATTAGGTGTATACATCTACTTTATGTACTGGTGCCAAAGTCAGCCAGAGGTTGGAGTCAGGTCACATTTAAGAGAAGGAACAGAGAACATTCTGAGAATGAGAGAACACTATCTTAAACCAAACTGCAAAACATGAAGAATATTCACTAGTGGTTAAGTTCTTTCTAGTGCAGAGTGTCTATAAAAGTTCTTTTGCAGCTCTGCTTCATTTAAGACAGGAGTATAAGAGACTGTACTTCCCCCTAGGTTATTCTCCTTGTTGTGCCCTAATTAGAGTTTTTATCTAGTGTATTAGTATTATGATTCTGCTGAATAAGAGCATAACTGTTTTAGAAGGCTTTCAAGAACACACTCTCATAAGTCCATAATTTCTTTCCTGGCTTATATAAAAAAGGTGGTCTTTATGTTTATAGCACAATATTTAAGTATAATTCTCCCCTTGAGACAAACACCCTTTTTGCACAATAGCTAAAAAAGTTGTGGGGCTGGCAATATTTTTGTAGTGTAGCTTTGATAAAAAAGCATCACAATAACTTCATCTATATGGTTTCAGAATGATCTGGCAAAGGTCTGGTGAAAAATCATCATTTTACTAGGCCTCTTTTCCTAGGAAATGAATATTTTTCAGGATACCTTAGGCCGAGACCATTCATTGTGTGCATTTCCACTGAACCCTGGTAGCTGCAGTACGCATTACAAATGGATTGTTCACCTTGCCCTTTAAAAGCTTCTACATGTAAAGTGCTGAGCACTGTACCTCAAGCAAAGCACTTCAAGCACAAGGTATAAGCATATTAGTCTCTTTAATTACTGGCCGGATTGAGGTCTGAGTATTCAATATAGTTCAAACTTGAAACCAAATGGGAAAATTGCAATTTAAATTAAAAATATATCAAAGGAGCACTTGCGCATGGCATGGTCTAGGGAATCACCAGAAATTCCTAGTCTTAGTTCCTGAATTTAGGAGAAGAAAAGGTCATACTGCCTTTTTAAATACTAAAGTAACCTTTGTGCCTGATGTAGAGAGACAGCAACAAAATGAAGTGGTGGAATAAAAGGGAACAAGGCACTGCTGAATGTGGCCTTGGGAGCATGGCAGTGAGGTTATAAAAACAGCTATTTTGGCAATTGGAACGGTAGCAGAAAGAGATTTGGAACTGTAAGGACACTGGCTGCTGTGGTTTAATTCCTGGCATAGAAAAAGAATTTGAACTGAAGTAATACCTAGCACTCTCAATCTCTTCACCTTGCTAAAGAAAACTACGTGATCTCATATAGAGCAAAACACTCAGAAAGATGCAAAAATAAACACTGGTGGAGATGGGGGAGGAGTAAGTCATTTTCTTCACAAGAGGGCTGCCCCTGTGACAAGGGTAATAGTAGAGAGCTTCTTTGGTTCTCAGCCACTACTTCAAAGAGCTGCACTGAGACAAAGCCCCACGCTGTCCTTGTATGACCATAGTTAGGTGTTGCTGGGTTTTTTTCATTTGGCAGTATTTGGAGGGCTGTGTGGGCTTCATAAAATCTACTAGTAATGTTTCTGGTTTTATAGCTCTCTGTGGAAGAAGCAAAGCAGCAGATCCTTATTTACACTTCACCTAAGCTTCAGTTAGTGGAGGAAGTTTCTTGTCTGCTCTGAAAGAAGCATGTTTGTCAAACACTACATTTACTGCAGAACATTCTTCCAGCTCATTACTCATTCCAGAGTCTTGGTCCAGAAAAAAAACATGTTGGCATTTTCCTTTCTGTTCATTCAACGTTAGGTTTGCTGAGACAGAGTTTACATACAAATTTTAAGAGGAAGAACTTGGAGTTTTGTCTTCTAAAATTCTATTTAAGAGATAGCTTGGCATTTTATATTCTCCCCCTGCCAAGTGCAGTGACCTTTCTCACATGTCACTAAGAGTTTATACTAAATTATTACTTAACTTCTAACTCCCAAGATTTTTCTCTCCCTTTTTCAACTATTCTGTAAAATGATTCTGATGTATTTTATGAGAAAGTCCCCTTTACTAATTCAGGAAAAAATCAAGTCATTAAACCCTTTTACACCAGAAAGGGCATGAAGTAGTTCTACTGAAGACAACTGACAGGGATTTCCTAAGAGACGGAGGGATTTGAGAGTGAGAACCACAGCTAGGAGGCCCAGTGAGAACCTGAGAAGAAAGGTATGGAAGGAAGGGCAAACCAAGAGTCAGTTGGAAACCTGAACAGAAAAGGGGGCAGAAAACCTAAGAAGGAAAGATGATTACTTACCATTGCATAGTGAGAAAGCATACTCAAGATTAGAGACAAGCTGCACAAACATAAGCATCAGGGAACAGCACTGGCTAGTGTCTCTCTGAAGGAAAGCAAGCTAGGAACTGAGCATAACAGAGCCAACATCAACAGTCGGGACCAAGCCCCCATTCCCTGAGCAAGGTAAGCAGACATGCGCAGAGATTGTTACCATATCCAACCAGTAGTCCAGATCACAACACAAGTTCATTGTGATGAGGCAGGTCTAAGATCAAGGGAGGGAGTCAATCCACACACATCAGAATCAGTTCCAGTGGTTGCCAGGCAGGTCCACAGCACCATGGTAGTCCAAAGTGAAGCCAATTTGTAGGTCAAGGCCTGAATCAAGGGGCTCAGTAGCCAAGCATAGGCATGACTATCACAAAACTGAAACTGGTGCTCCTCAGTCCATGCAATTCAAGCCACTGAAGGCCCAAGACTGAGCTTAAAAAGAACTTCTGCATGGGCAAGGGATGTGAGTGGAGGCTCCAGCTGAGGCTGGTCAGGGCCATTAAAGCCTATTAGTGCCTTGAGGGCTCTGACAGTTAAGAGTAGGCAAGTCCCCTCTCTCTAAAGAGAGTGAGGTGACAGTGTGAAGAGTAAGGCTGGCTGATGGATGTGACTAGTTGAAAATCTATGCAGTCATGGAAGGGTTAATAGAAGCTAGAGAATATTAGTGAAAATGAACTGCTGCCTGCGTATTTTCTACATGCCCTTTCATGAACTGCAGGTAAATTTGGTAAAAATATCTATGAAGTTTTGGAAGGAAATTTCATTAAGGGAAAAGTTCACTGAATGCAGTAATTTCCTTTTTTGCCTAATAACTTCTATTTTTTCAAATAAATTTTGTAAAAATACTGGCGAAGAGGGAAGTGGAAGAGGCATGGTAAAGAAGGGAGGAGTAGGAATAGAAGATCTTTGATGTTGTTTTTACCATACAGATGGAATCTTTCCCTGGTTTCCCCCCTCCCCCATATTCTAGGAGCTAGTTATATCCACTTTTTCTTAGGATGACATGTTTTTAATCTACTCAGATGTGAGATAGTTTATTTCCCTAAAACTGTATGTGCTGAGATTATGCTGTTTTTATTTTTCCTTGCAGTGGTTTATCTCACTTCCTCATGAGGGCCCCTGAGGCATGCATAATCCTAAATTTTCTGTTGTTTTTTCTTCTGGATCTTCCTTATAGCAAATCTACTTTCTCTTAAATATTTTTATTTTGTGGTTTAAGAGACAAACTACTTATTGTGAAATAAATGGATCACTTAATGCAGTAAAATACATGTCCCTTTCCATTCTTAAGTAAAGTACTGGTCTGTCCACCTAAATGCACCCAGTGGAGGCAAGAACAAGTAGAACAGAGGAACAGTCTGGAGTGGATACATATGAGACTGACTCCAGTTTTGCAAGAGGGTTCTGTTATCTGCATAAACTGAGGAGGTATTGGGCAGGCAATAGTAAATAGATGTTTTATATGCAAGGGAATGTTTTCTGATTCAGAAGAAGATGTTTTCTACTTGAGTCCTGAAGTCAGCACGTTCAAGTATTTCAATGGTTTTTAAAGTGGACCATCCTAAAAAAGCTGCAATGTACAGTAGGGAAATGAAACTGGTCTATTGCATTGTCTGTTTACATAACATACTTATAACTGAAGGCTGTACAAATAACTGTTTGCCCCTTAATGATAACAGATTAAAAATAATATGACCCTTACTTAATTATGGATTATGCCATTTTTTTCTAAAGATTGTTCAATTTGATTTTTAAAAACACCTATGTTTTTAATATCAAGCAACAGTCCTGCTAGGAAAGATTAATTTAAGTTGACATAACATAGCTAAATTCCTGAGTCATGCTTCTGCTGTCAAAAAGTAAACTTGTTTTTTTTCCCTTTCTATTTTATAGAATCTTGTAACATCAAAGTTAAATTTCTATTCAAAAAATCGTTGGCAAAAGCTGTAACATTTCCAGGAAAGCATGTTCGACTTCCCTAACTGACTGTGATAAATAAAAATCTACAGTGACCTTGACATTTGTAAATCCTTTAAAATGTACCATCTACACTCAGGATATGAAAATCCTTTTTAGAACTAATTTTTACATCAGGCACTAATGGGTACCACTAATGGGTACCACTCTAGCCAATTTAAAATTAAATAGGCATGCAGCAAGAATGCTTCAAAGCATCCTAAAAAATGGTCCACATATCAAATGCCATGGAAATTAAGATGATATTAGTAACTGAAACCACAAACAAGTGCAAGTTTTAGTACTCTGTTTTCTTCTGTGTCTCCTTTGTGCACATTACAAGTGTACCATTGAAAGCTGATGACTGAGGTAAACTATATTGTGTGCAGAATAACAAACTGTGAAAACTGGTATTAGAATCAGACTTGGAAATAACTTTCAGTCAACTTATTTTATCCTTTAAATAACTTCTCAAAACTATAAAGTCACCGTACACTTTTGGTTTTGCTAATGATATTCTACACAAATTAGTGACACAAAACTGCCAGAAGAGAAAAGTAAACTGCCTATGCAATCCAAAGGATCCAAAGTAAAGGAATTGTTACAGTGAATAGCCTGGCCAGATCTCTAATGTTAAAAAGAGAGTTCCAGTGTATTACCTGGAAGTACTCTAGTGCAATTTGGATGATTGATTTGGCAGGTTGGCACAAAAGGGTTATAGTGTCATAATCAGCTTAAGCTAACTAATGCTGCTGTCAGAAGTGGCATTCCCTCCACCCTAGGCCACATGTTCTGCTGTCTACCCTTCATTCACAGACTGCTGATGTGGTCATACAGCTGGATGTTTCTGCTTGCTCATCTGGCTGAAAGCTAACCCGACAAGATCAGAAATGTTTAACTTTAGGCATGTGCCTGAGATGCTTCTGCTACGACACAAGTTTTCCTGTCCTAGAAGAGATGTATAACCGCCCCAGAGACAATGCAGACCACTTTTAAGTCAGTAGATTTTTCTACATTTGCTTTAGGGATCATAATGTTAGACTTTGTGAATAACCCCTCAAATAGATAACTATGAACATTAATATTTATTTTCATTTTGAATATAGCATTTGCAGAGTGTGTATGTGATATGTCTACATGTTGAAAAGTAGACAGAGCTGTTCTGAGATAAAATTATTTCAGGATAATGTCATTTGTCCCTTGGTAGTTGTTTCAGTTTTCCACCAAAGTTGAACTGACAAATTGTATGCTGTACTCATGTGGTAAACCTCTGCTTTGGCTCACAAGGAAGGACGATTCTTTGACTATTATTTGATAGAAATAACAGGTCACTGTGTGACAGAACTCTAAATGGCTTGAATGGCTTTTAGAGCAATAATTGGACAGGTATGGGCAGGCACTTAGAGAGTATGAAAGATGATGTATTTTGTTTCCAATTCATAAGTTTTCTACAATCCATTTAAACCATCTGTTTTGAGCAGATGTCATAATATGATATTTATGAGTTCTTTTGTATTTTTTTACATTGAATAGGCCTCAGAAATAACAAACTAAAAGTTTCATTAATAGTTTTACCGAAAAAGTTCATAATTCTAAGTATGTTAAACAACTTTTTCTTTCTTTTTTCACTTTGGTTAGGCCTTAGGAATGCTAAACCAAAAGTTTCCCTGATATTTTTGCCAAAAGTTTTCTATTCTAAGTACGTAACTTTTTTCTCATTTTTCCTTAAACATTTCTTAAGGTCATATTGCTGCATGCTGAATCAACTATAAATATTTCCTGTGAGTTGGATTTTATTTTCAAAGTTGCTGACCTGACTTCTGTGTATGACTTTGCATCAGATGACCATCTGGGAGACAGCTGCTAAGCTGTAATATCTCCCAGACGGGGAACATATCCTGCAGTACAAATGTAAAAAAACAAGGTAACCTTCCACCTCTATACAAGTGTTCTTTAATAAATCACAAGCAGTGAGTAACAAAACACCAATCAAGTTGCTTCAATTCTGTCCATAACTGTGGATAGGACCCACTTATGAATTTGGTCACTCTGTATTTGATTACAATAAACAATAGTTCAACATCCTTATTGCAAATCTGACTTTCTTATAGCACTATGCCCCCTTATCTTAAAAAAAACTGAAGACATAGTTCATGTTGCAAACCGAGTTGTTTCCTTGCTTTCAGCTATCCCAACAGACTTTAAGAGATTACTGTTTCAGAAAACGACGATATAGATTTTACCACATATATTCAGATGTGTTTGCTGGTTCTCCAGCTGTATTTTTACAAGGTATATTAGTCTTAGTTAAAAAAAAACATCTAAATCTCTCAAAGCAATAATAAAATCTCAGTGGAGACAGAGGCTCCACATCCATGTATGTTGAGTTTCAGAAAACTATCCAGTGGAAAAAAGTCTCTGTTAGCTGTATTTTTATTTCATGCCAGAAATCCATAGACAAATTCATGCCTTGCCATTGTGAGTCCATTGATTTTTCTTGTTTCATTCTAGAATTATAAAAGTGATCTAGCTGGAAAACCAGAAAAAGTTCACGACACTGCAAAATTTGTAAGACTCAGAATAAGTTCTATCTTTAAATACAAATAGTAGGTTTCAAATTAAGAAAATGTATATTTTCCTTGAGGAGTATATCAGTATAGCACATCTTGTGACATTAGCTAGTTAGTACCAACCTAATCTTATTCATTAACGTCACTGTTGTGGTTCGGCATCGGTGGAAACAAAGAGCCACACGGCAGCCCGTTGGCTCTGATGCCCCACAGCAGTGGGGAGAGGATGGAAAGGAAAAGGAAGCCTCGTGGGTTGGGACAAAAACTGTTCAACAGAACAACAGGTATTACAAGGAAACAGCAACACGGATGGAGGGCACAACCACCAGTACGATACCGACTGCAGTCCGCACCACACCGCATCGCATCGCACCAAACTGCACCACAGCCAAACCGCACCCAGGCGCCGCCCACCCAGATATAGGCCGCTGCCGCGCCGTCACCACGCCCACTTCTGGCTGTCGCCCCGCCCCTTCCTGGCCAGCTCCCTGCTGCCCCCTGGGCCTGGTGCACATGGGGTGGGATAGCTGTGCCTGATAGAGCTAGGGGAGAATCAACCCCGTTCCTCCTGGAAACCAGGACAGTCACATAACACAGTCTTTCTGCATTCAAATCCTTCACCAGGAAAGAGGAGTAATTCCCAGTGAATATCACTGAAAAAGAGTAATTCCCTGGTGTATTATTCTGTGAAATAAATCTGTCACTGACACTTAGCACTATAGCTCTATACAACAGTAGGAATGGACTTGCTAACTATAGATGTTACCAATGAATAACATGTAATTTTAGTGAGTATAATATGACATATTTCCTTAGCTTACTAAGAAGACATGGAAATGACGTACAGGAATATATATTTTAGTAATTGTAATTCCATATCATTATGTTTAAATAAAACTAAATCCAAAATTAAGATCTTTCTAATAGCTTGATAAATGCAGGTGCTTCTTTTATTACTTACGGTGTGCACACTGCGAAGTCATTCAATGCTGAAAGAAATAAAAGTAATTCACAGAAGCCTAATAGTCAGTGAAGTAAAAATGGTGTATATATCTATTATTTTATATATATAGATGCAGTATTACAGGAAATTACAGAGAAGCAGGAGTCTAGAAACATTTTGTCTCATGTTAGTGCTATATTACTAGAAGACAGGGGAACAGACATAATTTGATTTCCGACTTTCTAATAATCTCTTCTGTTTCCTGCTTAGTACTTAGCTGGAAAGTATGAACCCCAGAGTGCAAATCTGATCAGCTTTAAGATGCAGCACTGCAATGTCCTGACAATAACTAGAGTGACCATGCTGCAGATCTGCTAGGAGTTTCTTAATTATCTAGGACAGCTGTGCTTTCTATGATCATTGGATTGTGCTAAGCTGTTTTTCCGTACAGTGTCCTGTATTACCCCTCACAAGGACGAGGGGCAATGGGCACAAGCTGGAACACAGGAAGTTCCATTTGAATCTGAGGAAAAACTTCCTTACAGAGAGGGTGTCAGAGCCCTGGAACTGGCTGCCCAGGAAAGTTGTGGAGTCCTCTTCTCTGGAGATCTTCATGACCTGCCTGGATGCAGCCCTGAGTAATGTGCTCTGGGCAATCCTGCTTTAGCAGAGGAATTGGACTAGGTGATCTCTAGATGTCCCTTCCAACTCTGACAATTCCATGATTTCATGATTCCATGATTCCATGTCTGGTACATTCTGTGCTTTTATAATTTAATTTTAAAATGCTCATAAAACAGTCTCTGTTTCTGTTCTTCAACAAAATAACACTACAGCTAACATGTCACCAGAAGTAAAGTCTGTAAAAGATCTTCATCTTACTTTAATAGTGGACTGAATTGTCACTGGACTTTGCTGCTTTTGTACCAAAATCCAATTAAACAATATTTTCTAGTCCATCTGGGGAAAAAAACTGATTTTCCCCTTCCTTTATGCTGCAGGCATCCAGAAATGACAGGATATTGGGTCTGTGGGCTTGCCTAAACTAACGTCACATCTAAGAACTGAAGAAGGCATCAGGAAGCAGTTATCTGAGTGAAAACAGACATAACAGATATCATTTTCTAAAATGTAGCATCAGCTAAAAAGTCTGCTAAGAAAGTCGTGTCTTGCTGATGCTTCTCTTTTGCTGACCAGATTCACAGCAACAAAGATCAAAGATGTCTTGGCAATCTGGAAAGAGCTAGAGCAAATAAAGCTCATCCATCAAATCCAATACAGTTTAAGCCACTTGGCGCTGGGACAAGCATCTACACAAGGTACAAGACAGCAGGGAATCGGTGCATTGCTGGTGCAAGAAAAGTACCCTTATAACCAGTCCAGTGAGTTTGTGACAGGCACACTCACTAAGTGTGAGCAAATGCCATGGACAGGGATCTAAGGCTGGTGCTATCAGTCATTTATTTTATTTACATATAAACATAAAAATACCTCTGATCTGTAAATTCTATTCGTATCTACTCCTTATATCTATATTTTTTTATCAGATCTTTTCTTCTCTAGCTTGCTTACCTTGCCAGTTTGTGATACCATGTCTGAAATTAAGCCATAGTTCTACCATCAGAATGGCGCAGAAGTAGAGGAACATTTGTGGGTTGTGAGACTGAACCTACTGAGCCTCATCCACTGTCTTTTGAAGTATAAAAAGTTCCTTCCTTTAATTTCAATTAATTTTGAAAAAAGTTAAATGCATTTTAAGTATACTGAAGCAAGACTATCTTTTCTATAGAATCTGTCACAGATAGTTACAGTCTGCAAGTTTTGCTTTGAGACAAGTGAACAGTATCATGTAAAGTAAGCTTAAACTTGAGGCTGTCAATACTGAATATTCACAGTACAGTGTCCAGTCTAATTCAAAGTTCAAGATAGTATGAATACATTGAATAAATCTTTAGGGAAGTCCCAAAAATTAAATTATTTTATTATGAACATTTTTTACAAACTTTTCTAAGAAAACAATAGCTTGTCTTTAGTAAATCTACCAATGTGCAGTATGGTTTCTTTTATCTTTGAAGTTAATTATATATTGATGAGATGTTATATATTCTTAATGGGAACATATATGTGGATTATCTTGTCATTGGTTTAGAATAGAGTGTATAATTCCACTCTGTAAAGTGATAAAGTTTCTGCTTTAGTCTTTTCTTTGATGTCTTTTCTCTATTTGAGCCAACAGTTGATGGAAATAAAATGAGTTCTCTTCTGAGAAACTCAGTTTAACTGCTAAAAAACCCAGTCTATTTAGCAGTATTTTAACACTGTTTAAATGAATCTCACTGAGCCTTATTTAAAACTGTTCTACCATTGAAAATGACTGGTTTGCATACAAAACCAGAATGTTTTCTGATTTCACAACCTGAATGTTAATAGTAATACAGATCTGGAAAGAGTTCCAGTTAGGATGAATTTGCTGACTGTAGACAGCCAAATTTAACATGAAATTTGGACATATACCACAGTTAATGAAATAGACAGAAATCTTCTTTGCCTTACTTATCAAGAGTATTATTTAGGGCAGACTTGCACAGCCAAAGTACTTTTTGAGCTCTTTTTTCCAATTCTCACAGGAAACACCACAGTCAGCATTTCTTGGCACTCAGGCATTAAATGGTACTACAAGGAGAGGCATATTCCAAATTATTTCCTGAAATAAGGGATACTGCATTGATATGCGATGATGCAGGTATAATGGTATTGCAGAACATATAAGAAAGAATAAACCGTATCTTATGGGATGCTGGGAAAACTGGCAAAGGCAGGAACTGATGGAACACCGAAGCATTTCTGATTAATTAAGTGCATTGTGTCACTCAGCCTGTGCCAAATTATATGCAGGCAGGACTACGTGCCTTAACAGCTTCGTTGACTTGCCCTAGCCCTAAAAGAGATTCATTGCATCAATTGGGTTTCAGACTTCTGCCTACACCAGCTGGTGGCACTGGTGGTATAAGGCAGCAAGGACAAAAAGTCCACAGCGGGGAATGTGCGGGAAGTGGGAAGAGAAGTCCACAGCAGGGTGGTCCACTGTTGAGATTTTCTAGCAGCTTTTTCAATTAACAGCATGTCTCTGTTTTGCTCACTGTAGAATCCTGCATTATTCCTTTGTCTTCACTTATTCATTCAGATCCATCATCCATCTGTATCTGTGATATAATCTTTCACAAAGACATATACACGAGTCACGTGTGTGGACGACTCATGTTCACCCACATTCACAAAGCTCAAAGTTTCTGCAGTTAACTGAGCAATAATGTTTTAAAAGAGAAAAGACATCCTGATGTATGTATAATGATGCATTTAAAACATCAGCATGTCTGCAGTCATCTCAGCAGATGACATAAAGAGATTTATTTATGCCCATTTTGTTTTGACAAAGAAATAACCGTTATTTCCCATTATGAAATATTTCATTTCTTTATAGAGAAACATACAGAAATGTAGTTTGTAATTTATATATTCCAATTCTCCCTTATTAAGGGTCATATTACATTTGTATGATAGCAGGAGAACAGTTGATCCTGGTAGGGAAAAGTGTAATAATCTTCACATTTTATGCTCTTCAGCTCAGTAGAGTAGGACTTTGAGAACAACAGAAAATAATTTTCCTGTCAAAAGACAAAAGAGAATTTAAATTTCCTTACCTAGACTAAATGGTTTTTCTGATCCAAAAATGAGAGTCTTATAGACCACAGAAGAAGAAAATCTTTGAATTTTCTGACCTTGAATGACCTACTTATCAGTGACTTTTGGTAGTATCAAACCAGGACATAAATAATAGCATTCATTAAAAGGAACCAATATTTTTTATTTATCATTTTAACGTTTCCTAGCAAATTTATTACAGTCCTAATCTTACTATAATCAGCATGGCTGTATTGCATCTGGTGATATTCATATCAAAGTTGGTAAAGTCCCAAGTAACACTGTGCATAGATAGATTTGCATAGATAAAATATTCTTATTGGTAAATGAGCTTTCCCTCCCTTCCATGTACAAGATGTCATTACATTGGAAATATCCTTAGAATTAGGTGTATGTTCACTGAAATGTCTTGTCTTTATTTTTTTATGCCTATTTTTTTATGCCTAACTTCAGACATTACATGAAAAGGGGACTTTAGTTATGTAAATAACAATGACCTGATTTGCATCCAAAAACCTTGTATTTTCCCAGTTTACTTGGCAAGATTACCTCAGTAGGCAGGAAATTACAAGAATGTATTGCTGACACTTTCTTCAAATGTTTGTCTATTTAAGGTGTTACAAAAACATAACATATAATTTGGAAAATCTAAATGCAATTTCCAAATAGCAATTTGGCAAACTACCAGTGGCATCTGTTGGCACAGCAGAATGTGCAAGAAGGGGCAAATAAAACCAAATTACAGAAGGTGAGTTGATGGGTATGTAAGGAGATCACAAGGCAGTTATGAGCCAATAGCAAGCTTTTTTATTAATTAAGGCTTTGTACAAAACAAGATTATGGTGCTCATAAAGGCTTTGTAATTATTATATGGAAGAAAAAAAAGTAGTCAGAATGCTTACTGGGACATGAATTCTCAGCCCTGAAATTGCCTCCATAGTATATAGCAAGTGAAAGGTAAATGTGGAGGAGCACACCAGCATTCACTGTGTTGCAGGGTTTGCCCAAAGCGTGTCTAACTGAGGCATATCACTGAGATACGCCAGTCAGAACAAGCAAACAAAAAGCATGACACAACTAGGAGGCTCAGCCCTACTGTTTAGTTACAGACAGTTTAATAAAACCTGCAGAGGATGTGTAGAATGGAAGACATCTGTCTCCACTGATATATTTAGACTGCTCTGGTGTTTAAAAGAAGTATCCAAGAGTATGAGAACACCAGGGAATTATGTGAAGAAAGATTCTCACTAAGGAATAGCTTGCATTATTACAGGCAGACTTTGGGATCATTATGACCCACATTTATGTGTCTGTCTTAGGTACTTGCATTGGGAGCTTTGGACTCTTTGCAGGCAATGAAGTAATGTCACTTTTACAGGACAGGTAAGACTGATTTCATAGGGAAACTAATGTCTGAAATGGCATCTAAGTAAGATGATTTGAAGAAACTGGTATGTATATGCCTTATGTTGGACACTTTGGCCATAATCACAAGTCTGCTCCATACAAATATAGGGAGCAATGAGTTTCCACAGGATTTCCAAGTAGACTAATTCAGGATGTGTACACGTATTGAAATATGTACTAGTCAATTATGTATGAGGAATATGTGATCCTTACCAAACCAGCTCTGAAGAGTCAGGCTGGGCAAGGCATGTAACTTTTTTTGAGTTAGGCTCTCTCACTTTTAAAAAGTAAAAACCTGATTATCAATTCCAGCACGTACTCTAGAGAAGCGAGAGTCTTACGACAAGGCTGCACTTGTAAATAGCAGATGTTGAGAGCCTCCCGGACACAGGATAATCTCTCTTTATGTTAAATTTGGATGTTTATGTTTATGTCTTTATGTTAATTTAAGAATGGAACTAAGCCCTATGTACGAATATTTTAATGAATATGAATATTTATTCAAAATAAAGATGTAACAGAAGAAACAGCAGCAATCACTAACTGTAAACTACTGCTGTATGGAAAGAAATTACGTTTGTCCCGTACTATTTCTTCTTTTTGTTTATTTTTTGACTGTGGGTTATATTAGACCATTGGCCAGGCACAGTAAATGAGGCCTACATTTTCCCTGAGACGCTGAATTGGAGAAGTATGCCCAGATGCTGTTAACAAGCTGTTCTGGTGCAGTGAGCTGTCCTGATTCACTGGAACGCCTATTCCCTAAAGGCACCTTGCAAAAGTAACTAAAATCCATGCAAACCCCTGTATGAGAAACTGTCATTCCCAACAACATGGTGAAATCCCCATTTATTCTCCTAAGTACCTAACATCAAAGATAATCCATTTAGGTCAGCTCAAAAAGTCCTGCAGCTGTCACCAGGAGCTCGATCAGGCTCAGTGCCCAGCTGAGAAACTCAATGCAGAGATTAGTAAGAGATATTCTTTAGCCTGTATCATATTTGTAGTTGTGAGCATAATCTTATTTTCTGACCCCAAACCAGAAGCCCACGTGCATGGAATTTCAGCAGTCTCAGAGCTTTCCTGTTTTGCCAGGCTGGTATTTCAGTTCAGTGATGGGCAGTGCTCCAACTACAGCAGGTTTAAAGGACTGCCACACGTTACACTAATTTAATGCATGGCCATGTTAATGCCTGGGTCGGAAGTGGGAGCAAGGAAATCCTTGTTGCTGTAGCTCTCTTCATGCTCAATTTTGGTTGAACAACAGCAAGTGCCATAGCATTGCTCCATTCCTAACAGGACTTAATCTAGAGAAGGAGGACTGTCTGTGTTCCAGGACACCTACAGTCTATAAAAACAGACCTATTCCTGCCTTTATCACCTTTATTATTATTTAAGCACCTAAAAACAAGAAGATCCAGCTTTTATAGAAGACTACTGAAAATGTGGGTTGAATAAGTTTCAGCTCATTTCTTAGGGAATTAAATAACCCGAGAAATTTACCTAAAGAAAGCTAATTTTTACTTCCTGGTGGATTTAAGACACTATCTTAGAAACTTTATCATAGCTTCTGTGAGATACAGTTTTACTTCAAATGTGCAAAAGTGCTGATTGGGAAAATAGGTCTTCCTGTATTTTCTTCTCAGTTCATCAGTTTTCTTGACTGACAAAACTCTTGTAATCACTAGTCTTTAGAATTACTAGTGTAATCACTATGATGGCAGAGGACAAGTAACCATACCTTCTGCAAGGTTGTTTTGTGTATCGTCTGAAGACTTACACAGATGACTCTTCAGGTTATTTAGTATGCTGAACTTGGAACAAGCACATGCTGTTTGATTCAAATCCAAAATAGACTAATTATTCTAGATATTCTTTGAATTGACACCTTCATCAGACAACTATGCCGTATTTTTAGAACAAAATGTGTGATTTTGCAGTAGATGAGTTCTGTAACATTTTTCATGCTTATTTCCCATTAATAGTCTAATGTATGCAATCATTGTATTATACTTACATACTCTGTGTTTTCTCTTCAGAATTCTTTGATCTTTTTTACAACCCTTATTTCTTTTTGGTTTTCTCCCCATCATTTGGGCATTTCTTCTGCTTGAGGAGATGGAATGTTTGTCTCATTGAGTAGCTGAGAAGGTGGACAGCAAACTCATTTGTTTCCACATGTCCAAAGGGCAAGCCTATAGTGTTCTCTGTGTCTGGGATGTAATTCTCCATTTGCTACTAGAGCTTCCTGCTCAATTATACCCTTTTATCCACACAGTAAAGGTCTTATGGTGTTAATGTGAGTGTTGGGAGATGTTGCCTTGGGAGCTTTTGGAGGAAAGAGTATGTCTATATTCAACTTTTTTGCCTTCAGGTGGTTGTTAGGGTGGCTATTTTGAAGTTGCAATTTGACATTGCAATTCTACTGTTCATAGAATTTGAAGACCTAAGGAACTGTGATTAAGATATTCCTATGTCATTGTTTTCTAGTTGGTTAGATTAAAATGTAGTTGTATTCATCATTTCACAAGTTGAACTGTTGACTGCAAATGTTGTGTAATCACCAGATCAGATGATATAAAACTAGTGCCAATCTAGTATGTTGAATTGTTTCACAATGTGCAAACCAAATTCAATCATCCTGTAACATGCAAAGTTTCCTGCTTCATCTGTTTCCACTCTGTGTACCCTAAGAAGCTGTAAAAGAGATTTCTAATGATAATGATAAAAGTATACTAGCAGTTTGGTAGAAATATTACATGTATTTTATGCACAGCAGCAATCAATTAAAATTCCACTATGTAAAGTATGTTGCCAGTCAACATTTCTGCTGTGCTTCAGGAGTGTTAGTTTTGTAATGTTTGTTAACCATACCAAACTAAAAGAGGGTAATATACTGAAGGACAATTGCATTGTGTTTTATTTAGTTTACTTTAAATTCTTAGTTATTCAGCTGATTTACAGTGCCGTTATGTATTGACATTGTTGATGTATCTGTGCCAATTTACTGCCAGAAGATCTGGCTATACTATAATTATGGCATACTTTTGTGTTTCGCTTTTTCTTTTTAGGAAACTCTAACAATAGGTGCACTCAAGATGTAAAATTGCAATGAATTTTAAATAGGTAATTGCTGAATATGTTCTGTTTTCTGGTTTTGAGTTGAGACAAACTTACACACATATCCAATGTTATAGTGCTATTTTTAATATATTTAGTATGTTGCTTTTGTTAAGCCAAGAAGACCAATCTGTCAAAAATAAATTTTGATTAGTCATGCCTTGCTAACTGAGTTCACAGCAAATATTCAGATTTCACCAGTTTTTACTCAACCTATTTGTCTGTACCACTAAGGCCTGGTTTGGGAGAGGCAAATTAAAATTTGAAGTCACTCTAATGCAAGTATGTTACTGTAAAGTGAGTCTTTTAAGATTGTTGACACCCTGATGAGTTTTAAATTCCTAAAATTTAGCAGAATCAGGGGTATTTTTTCAATAAGTTTCTTCAAAATTCAACCTTTAAAATTAAATTTCTTGGCAATGCAGCTGACTTAATTTTTAACTTAATTTTATAACTCTATAGTCTACTGTACTTTTAGAAGAAATAAGTCAGACACAATCTGTATAAACTTGGACATTATATATACTTAGATATAGATATGTATTGTATCTATACTTGTAGATTGTATATACTCAGATATTTACTAAATGTCTTGAGGTTCTGAAAAGACTTAGGACTTCCTGAGCTGTTTCGTAGTCTTCACTGCATCCGCTGTCCAGATCATCAACAATTCTTTCATTCATGTTAGGTCCTTATTATTTTTCTTGTCTAAAATATTTACATTGAAGTGATAGTAGCAGAAAGATACAATTAAGTTATAAATATTATTTCATGTAGAAGAAGAAAGGTAAAGTCATGATTATACAAGAAACCATACAGCGGTGTCTTTAGAAGGTGTGTATTTGTTCAGTGGATACTAGAGCATGTGTGTTGCTTTAAAACATCAAAAAAATAAAGAGCTTCTATTTTTGCTTTAAAAATGAGTATGTATGTTAACTGCAGTGCTTGGTGTGTTAAAGTTGCCAAGCAGATGTTTGCAGATAATGCCAGCAAAAGGAATTAAGAATGACGTACAAAGGAAAGAACGACTTTCTAGAGAAGTCTGCTGTGAGAATATTTATTAGATACTCTATCCTCAAGTTAAGAAAGTACCAAACCATTTTATTCTCCAACCAGAATAAACCCTGTCTTATGGTGCCAACCATGGTATGGCTAGGAAACCATGGTATGTGTAGGAAAACAAGTTTAGTAACAGGCTGTGTTTTCTAACATAATAGTTACACTAGGTATGTTATAGCTGGGCAAAGACAAAAATATTAATAATGTTATGAAATCAAAGGAAATAGTTTTATCTCTTGTTTATGAGAAGCTGTTGAAGCAATCTCCTTGAAGCAAGCAAATTTATAAAGCCTTTATATTTTCTGTGATGATCAAGATCAATTTACGCCTAATTTCCAGGAATACATTGAGTCATCAAAAAAAACAAAACAAAACAAACAAACAAAACAAACAAACAAACAAACAAAAAACCCCAAACCAAACTAAACACCTCAATAAAAGCATTTAAGGAAAATAAAAATAAAGATAAGAAATACCCTGGTGGGTCAAACAAATAGTTCATCTAGTCCAAAGTCTGCTCTCAACAGTAGCAGTACAAGATGTTATTCAGGGAGAATATATGTCTGGCCACTAAATGTCATTTGTTCCTTTGATAACTCTCCAACATCTGTAACATCTATACTAGGAACAGGTACCAGTGGATACATAACCCTTTTAGTACCCACTTACTATCTTATCACCCCTGAACTTGTCTAGTCCCTTTTTGAACCTACTCATACTGTCTGTCTCTATAAATGTGTGATAGCAAGTTCCAGAAGTTCCTACCCACTACATTAAGAAGTGTTTTCTTTAGTCTGCTGTACCTTTTATCATGTATTGGTAAAAAGCGGTTCTTCATTCACCTTATTCGGCTATTTGGAATTTTTGCAATCGATGTTAATGCCACCTAATATTCACAAGGCATATGTCAAAGCCTTATATTCTGCACACCAACAAATTGCAAGCTTATTAGCCTTTCCCATACAGTATCTGCTGACCTATTCTTGATCACTTTCTCTATACTTTTTTAGTTCCCTTACGCCTCTCTGAAGTAGATACAAGGTCTGCACACACTACACAAGATGCAGATGCAGCAAGTGTTTACTTAGAGCCAAAATAAATAGATCTGTCTTGTTCAAAGAAATGCCAACATTTTCAAACTGAGCCAATAATATCAGACAGCTGACAGTGATAATTGAGACTTCATCCTGAGCTGTAATTACCATTACTACAACCAGCAACCCATAGCCACATTATAAGGTTATTTTTCTTTACCTTCCATTTACACCCACTGAAGCTCATCTACTATGTTTTTATCTATGCTATCACTTTTATGAGGTCTGTGTGAATGCTTCACCATCAGCTTAGTATCTACTCAGATCCTTTGCAGCATACTGTCATCTAGAGAGATGGAGATTCAGTTCTGCGTTCTCCATCAGTCATCAATGAAGACATCAAATAGAACTGGTGGTAGCAGTGATCCATAGAAAACTCCACTGCTGACTATTCTCCACCCTGGCAAATGACCATTGAGCCTTTCTTATTCTATAAAAGAACATTCCCTCTTCTGGTGGTAACTTAATTTCTCTAATGAACCCTCCTGAAAATCAATGTGTTTACATCCACTGGACCTCCTTTGTGCATATGCCTTTTGACACTGTCATTGAACAGTAGCAGGTTACTGACGCAGGAATTTTCCCTTACAGAAGGCATCCTGACTTTCCCCAATAGACTATATTAATCTGTATGTTCACTGGTTCTTTCCTCATAATTAACTTGATACTTCACCAGGGAGAGAAACAAAGTCATCCGTCTGTAGTTTTCACAAACTCTTCAAGAGCCCTTTCTGCAAAAGGAAGTTCTCTGGCAGCCTTCCAGCCCTCTGGCACAGTGGAAATTTTTAATGACAGGCTATGCAGTCTGGTCAGCTGTTCTACAGTTTCATAGGTGGATTCTTTCAACACTCCAATGTACCATTCAGTCCTGGTTATCTATCAACAACTAATTTACCTATTTGCACTGATACTTTTTACTTCAGAATGGTCTGATTGCAACAAAGATGTAGGGATTGCTCCAGCACCTCCAAGAGCAGAGCAACAACAAAGACTTCACAGAGATTTTCTCTTATGTCTTCATCCCAGAGTGCACCTTGACACCCTTGCCATCAAGCTAGATTTTCCAGATGACTTACTGCTTTCATGCATTTGAAGAGTCTTTTACTATTGGTTTTACCACCTCTTGAAAATGCTTTTCAAATAATTTTGTAAGCCCTTTTAGTATATTATTTACATTTTTCCCTTCTATTTTAGGTGAGCTGTCTATTTTTTTAAATGCCAGCTTTTCCCCCTACATTAGCCACCTTTAATTTTTTATTGATCCATATACTAAGGGGAAAGTTTGTTCCATTTGATATAACTTTGAAGCATTTTATCTGGTCTTCTAATAATACAATAATACAACCTCCAGACTTGAAGAATTCTTGATTTCTGGACTTCTTTTGTTTTCTTTTATTTTATTCTTTTATTTATTTGACTAACTACCTCCTTTTACGTAGTTCTTTTCTAGTGATTGAACGGATTTATGTGGCTTCTCTCTTCTGCTACCACGCTGAACCTTGTTGAGTTGTGGCCATTTTTGCACACTGGCACCTGCATTGGCACCTCTTAATTTAGGTCCTGTGCACCAACCAAGACCAAATCCAAATAACATCTGTCCTTCACCTTAAGTTTGGTGGGGGAGCAAAAGCTTTGCTTTTCAGTTTTTGTATGAGAAATCAGAATCTTTCATAAAAAAAACAACAACCCTCACAGATGTTTTCCCAATTGTTTACATAAAGAATATTTTAAAGCTTTTTGTACAAATATAAGCAGTTTCTTTCTGAAACATGAATTTCTGAATTCTTTTACAAAGTTGGAAACAAATACAGAAGTGCTGTGTTGTATATTATCTCATTATAGTTTCTCTTATGACCAAAATATTCCTGCATCTACAACCTGTAATTTGAGTACATTTACAATTCATTGTTAAAGATTCTTATTAAATATTCTACAAAAAGCACAGATCACAATAACCAATACATCGATATGTCCTTCAAAGCATGGTGTAAAAAAAGAACAGCACAGAATGATAAAGACAGGTAAAAGATATCATGGTGTTTTCAGGACTGACTACTAAATTCAGGTATTAAATATGCCCACAGAAGCATCAACCTCTTTGATCCATTTAAGGTCTGTTACTGGTTTAATCAGCTACAGCCATGTCCTTGGGATTTCTGCAATTTCCATGCTTTATGGTATATTGAGTAAAACTCATTTACAATATACTTTTTTCCTCAAAAAAAGAAAATTAAACTTATACATGTTTTTCAGGTGTTACAATAAAGTAATAAATCTTTCTTTCTTAAAATTAGATAAATATTATATAATAAATAACTTAAATGATGTATTTAAATCTATAATATATTTTTAAGATCTATATTAGCATACCTATATGAATAATATCTAAAATATAGAATTATAGAATGGTTTAGATTGGAAGGGACCTTAATGGTCATCTAGTTCCAACCTGCCTGCCATGTCGGTGCCACCAATACCCCCAAGTCATTCTTCTTGGGGCTACTCTCCTTTCCCACCCATGCCTTGTATTTGTGCTTGGGATTGCCTGACTCACATGAAGGACCTTGCACTTGGTGTTGTTCAACTTCATGTGGTTGACATGGGCCCACCTCTCACTCCTGTTCAGATCTCTCTGGATGGCATCCCTTCCCTCAAGCATCTTGACTACACCACACAGTCTGGTGTCTTCAGCAAACCTGCTGAGGGTACGCTCAATCCCACTGTCTATGCTGTCAACCAAAAGGTTGAACAGCAAGGGTCCCAATATATATAAAGTATATGTGATATATACATATGGTGTATATATATCACATTGTATGTAGGCTATATGTCAGGTGTGTATTTATACCACATTATATAAGGTATATGTAATGTATGTCTTAGAGATCTGATTTTGTTTAAATACAATATAATAAACTGATTTTTTAAATGTTGAGGTTTTGTTGCTATATTAAGGTTTACTGCCTCTGATATGTTTATTGTAAAAAAATGAGTGTTTCGGAAAAATTCCACCAGCTTTTATACTCTATGTATATATACTACAGTCAGCTCTACAGAAGATACTGTACTAAATAAAGTAAATAAAAGTAAGGATTAATTTTCCAAATACAGTCTCAACTTTCATATGATCAAGCATCCACTGAAATAATTTGAAGCACTCGTAAGAGTTTCGTTTCATTTTCAAACAGCCCCCAGGCAACTCATCAGAGCTACATTGACTCTATATGTCTAACAAGGGCAGACTAATTGTTCCATCTTGTTCACTACTTTGTATCCAGCTAATGACCGTTTTGTAAGGAAAAGTAGTAACCATTAGATTGTATAACACTGTATAAACACTCTTGTTTCTGTACAAGGGAAGAAATACATTCCTTAAAGCCTCATGATTGATAGATCTTATTGTAAGTTTTGTCCTAGCTACTGCTACTGCAAGTGTTATCCCCATTGAATTTGATTGTTAATCAGCTTTTGCATTTGTCAGAATAGTAGCCTGTGCCAGTCAATTTCATAGGTTAGTTATATGCTGGGCACAAGAATTTATTAACATGTTCAGTGTTTAAAAAAAACAAAGACCAGATTCCCTTTCTGGGCTATCAATATGCTGATCATAAGCAAGTGTATAGCAAAAGCAACTGTATTTGTTCAGAGACAGAAACTGTGTTAAAGTAATTCATCATCAGCTAAATTGATGTTAATGAAGCCACACTGACTCACACACTCAGGATCAATCTTATAAACTCCCATATACACTTCATTTACTGATTTTTTCCGGTCTGCCAGGATGTAATACATTGATTACTGGAGGGTTAATACAACTTTTCGTGAGTTGACTCCTGAATGGAATGTACATTTGCAAAAGCAATTTTTATTTGCTAAAGCAAAAGTTATTTTTTTAATTTCTTAATGCCTTCTTAATGTCACTGAGAACTGACACTTTGACATTTCCTGTGAAGGAGAACGTATTTATAGCTCTGTGAATTTGCACAAGATATACTGTTTCTGTCACAAATTTCTTGCATGAATCTGTAGTCTGTATGAGACTGTAGTAAGACTATTGTTTGATTGTTAATGTTTGGGTTTGGCCTTTCCATATATATTGAACATGTCTGTATTTTTATCAGCATTAGGTGATCTGTATCTTCCAAAAGTAGCAACTGGAATTTTTTAAAAAAAGAAGTCATCTCAGTATTCCAGGTTCATATAAGTAGGTCTAGCTTTTGTTGAGTCTTCAGAAAAAATACACAAACACAGTCTCAGAAGTGAGCTATCAATCACGATTTCCTTGCACAAGGTTCAGCTGAATTAATGGAGTATGAAAGACAAAAATAAGGTTCCACTCTTGAGCATAGTTTGAAGAGTCATGTGAATCTGAGGCTTTACAGGCACTGTTCCCATTTGCTTTTTTGACACCGCAGTTAAAGGGGGAGGAAGGCATTACAGGCACACGTTGCACTTGTGGCATGAGAAGTGAGCTGAAACCTATACTCGTGTTGGTTTTACAGCCTTACTATAAGCTTAGTAAGCAATGCTTCCTCATTTGACCTTTCTGGATAACTTTGTTTTCCTCTCAATATAAAGGGAGCTTAAGGAGACTAGAGGTATTGTTTATGAATTATTTACTATGTCACTGACAACATTTGCTTCATAGTTCCAGATTGCTTTCTCAGCCAGCCTAGGCTGGCAGCTCATGCAAGGCTTGATCTCATTGGGGCAGGTTGTCCTGGCAAAAGCAGCCACACCTCTTGCCCTGTTGCAGTGACAAGCACTTAAAAGCATTCCATCCTTCTCAGAACATCTTCATCGCAAGTGTTGTACAGGCACAGACTGAAAAAGGTTTTGGCCTACTGCTGCCTTCTTTGTCTGCAGTTTTTCCAAAGCATTTCCCTCCTTTCCATTCTTCAGTAAAGTAATGTCCATTTAGTAGGAAAAAATACATCTGTCATTAGAACTTGATGGTAAGTTTTCTTTCAAATCCTTCATACAAGGAGTTTTGGCTGCTGCAGGTGCTTTCTAATACTCACTTCAAGTCAACTGCTTCCATGAATACCACAAAAACTCTTTCGTTACAGAAAGTAGATGCAGAATGGTTGAGAGCACAGTCAAAGAGAATTTGTTGTGAAATGTGAATGAATACCTTTTCAGACATTTCAGTTTTTTAAAGCTCTAGTTAATAAAAAGTAGAAACTTTCATAAATACTTGACTCTGTTCTTGAAAACTAAAAGTAATATGTAAAAAGTCATTGTTAATATCCGCCCAAACTCCTTTTTTCTTAGTTTCTGGAAAACCAGAATAATTTAACAGATATGAGAAGATTTGCTCTGAATTTGCACTATAACAACAGCACAAACTTCCTGTCCCTGTATCCCCACCCCTTTCTTCTCTCTGCTAATTTTGGAAATGCGTTCTTTCTTGTTATTCTTACAATGGAGATATTGCTGTTCTCTAGAAGATTGTTAAATTGTGCTAGTAGCATACTTCAGCATGACAGTATAAGCAGGCAGCATGATAAATCATCCAGTGGCAAGTCAAGCCTCAGAATCTGGAAAAGACAAATCTCATGAAAAAGCATCACAACGTGTTTTCCAATCAAGAGGCATTCATCGCAATCATAGTTTAGAAGATACTTCGCAGGGATATTCATACTCCCAGAGTCTACTCTGTAGTATTTTGATATTGATCATATCCACCTGATTTATTAATGCCTGTGTTTCTTGAATGCCATCATTTACTTATTATGGCTCTTTCCTGGCATTTAAAATCATATAGTGAAAGAAAGAATCCATTTTAAGTATCCTTTGTATTAAATCAAATATAGTGTCAGGTGAGACAGCATCAACAATGCCTTCCAAACAAATTGTAACTGCACAGCATCATCTCTGATGTCTTGTTGTTGGTTTTGGGTTTTTTGGTTTTGGTTTTTTTTTTTTTTGTTTGTTTTTTTTTTTTTTTTTTTTTTTTTTTTTTTTTTTTTTTGTCTGGGCTTGCTTTGAGCATCAACTAATTTAGCTGCAGCAGCAGCAAAAGAAACACTTTTAAATTTTTATCTCCCCTTTATGGAAGAAGTGAGGCACATGAACTCTATGGCTTGGCATTAAAATCATTTTCAAGCAAATTAATCTGAGACTACAGAAGTTAACAAATCCTAGTTAAAAGTTATTTTTAAATATCAGATTTTTGTAAAAAAAAAAAAAAAGAAGATTTTTTCAAATATCAGAAAAGCAAAGATGCCATCTTTCTCTAGGCCTGGAAGTTGTGATAAGGCTTTGAACAGTTTTCCAGTTCTGAAACTTAACATCTGTCCTGAAGTTAAACGCTGCATTACCGAAGTCCCATCATCTTTTCTGCTGGGCAAATGCTCTTTTCTCTCTCCACAGCTAAAAATGCCGGTGATACTCAAGCATGTAGCCATTAGAGGTCACTATTAACAGGGAAATGCAAGGTGCCCCCCGAGGGAAGGGAGACAGGGTTAAGGTGGGGCTGCGCGGCCCCAGCGGGCGGGATGCGGGGGCCGGTCCTCCGGGCCGGGGGTGCGGCGGGAGGCACCGCGCAGGAAGGCGGCTCCAGGAGCTCAGGCACTTGCACCCACTGCACCATTAACTTGTTAGGTTGGAGTTTACTTTAATATAAATAGAAAGGGGGGGGAAAGGAATAAAAAAATAAAAAAGTGGAAAAAAAAGAAAAGAAATTTACTTACTCCCACGACTTGATTTGGATTAACCTTTTGACTGTACTCTCAAACACTGCCTTTGTGATTGTCTGAGCAAATTCACACAGGCAGGGGGGCAGCAAGGATGAGTTCCTGTAGGTTTGTACTGTTTATTCTTCTACTTTCTCATATTTAAAATTTGAATCTGCAATTTTGGAGGATTTTAACTTTGTGAGAGTCAGTCATTTGCTATTCTCTATGTAATTTTGCACAGCTCATGCAATCCATGAGGTTAAAAATATCACTATGAAAGAACAAAAAAAGTGGGGAGGGGAGAAGGAAAAGCAAAAAGCAATTGGAGGCTGAAGTAACAAAGAACTCATCTAGGACTTCATGCAGCTGAAGAGGAGGTAGCGGAGACCTCCTTTACCATTAACATTACTAAACTATTTTAACACTAAAGGCAATCTGTCATTTTGAGTAAATTCTCTTCTGCTTCTATAAACACAGCCGTAATCAATTAAAGACCTACTTGTGAAGGAGCTATTGTGTGCAGTTCCATTCAGACATTGCTGAGTTGTCTTTTAGACAGCCTGTGGGGAAACACTGGTAAGGTGATGGGAAAGTTCAAAGTGCCTAACTTTTCAATGTGGATTTTGTTATTGAGACTTTTTTCTCTCTTTTTTTTTCTATATTGCTTATGATAGGGTAGAAAATGGGTGGTATCTCTCTATGCATTTAACATTTATAACATGTTCTGCTTGGGAGGTTCTGCAACCGTTTTAAATCATTCTCTAATGTAATTCCTTGGGGGACTCGTGCATGGCAGCAAATCAATTACTAAGCACTGAAAAAACAAACAAACCATATAGAAACTATACATGCAGATATATATACATATTTATAATTGTGCACATAGGCTCAGCTGCTAATATGTTAGATACCAGTCCAATGCAATTTTGGCCAGTGAAATAGAACATGATTTACGGTAGTGTGAAAATACCAGAATTAATTTCTGTCTGGCACAAGCCCTTCAAAAATTCAGAGTCAAATTTCATCTTGAAAGAAACAGCCAAATAGATCATTCCAATGAGTCAAATTAGTTTATTTTTTTATTATCTTTCTATCATACTTGATCACCTGTGCCTTCAGAGTCCATGAATGTTACCAATCTTTGCTGAAGCAACCAAAATAAACAAGGAAACTTGAACTTAACCTGGGTTATTTTATTCTCTTTCACTTTTCTTAATGAAGGAAAAGGCAAGATTAAACAGAAAAATATGTACAAGAAGAACAAATTTTTACTCTTGTTTTATTAGCTTTTTTCTCCCTGAACGTTGGTACAGATATTAGGGTCATAAATGAGAACAGAAAGGATGAAATATAGTTAAAATTTTAACCCATTTCTTTATGTTTGCATTTAAAATAAAAATAACGCAATTTTAAGGGTAACCTTACTAAAAAAAAAAAAAAAAAAAAAAAAAAAGAAAGAAAAAAAGTAGAGATTTAGAGATACTAGTGGAAAGACAATAAAAGAACAGGCAGATCATACCTGCAGAATCTGGATTTCATTGGGCTTTCTGATGTATTAACTTTTGGATCCATTCTCAATCTTCACTGCATAGTTAGGTAGGGGTAAGAGCCTCACAAAATGTCTATTTGCACCACACTCTGGAAATGCATAAACACACTGCCTGGGGGCTCAGAAATGACAGAGCCTCATTCCAAGAAAAGCCACTCAAAATTATTATTAGGCCAAGCAGTCTTTTGTCATGGTGTAAATCAATTCGAAGGGATGGTGAAAAGAGAAGGAAAGTGAGAAAATCATAAAGAAATTGTCTTCCTTAAAAATGTAGTGAAAAAAAAATCATATATTATGACAAATGTACTTCTCTTATAGTGCCTTAGCATCTACCAGTTAAAAGGAAAATGAACAGTAGCTTTTTCTAGAGCACTCTGGGCAGAGTGAAATCCGTTGTGTGCTATACTAGTGCTAGCCAGCAAACTTTCTAAACTTCATTTTTCTTTGAATGACAGCTTTTTGGAATTTATACAGGAGAGCCTTGGTGCATATACCAGTCACTTTGTAGGTGAGTCAGGACACCTTAACTAAACCCATTCATTGCCCTGTCCCCATTGGGACAGGCAAAAGCTGCCAATTTGATGCTGGTAACGTGGATGCTGCATTAGGGAATTGGCTAAGCCTGCCAGAATTCATTCCTGAACTTTAGCAGCCACAAAAGAGTATTTCTCTGTCATCTGTAATTGATTCAGAGCCAGGTCCCAAAAGGACAAGCTTCCTTTTGTGTGCCATCTATACCAGGGTCTAAGGACACACAGTGCTACAACTTTTTTTTTCCTAGCTAGATCACAGGAAATATCTTTATAAAGAAAAGAAATAAAATAAAAAATGTCATAAATTATACTCCTGAGCTTTCCAAGTTACATTATTTATTAGCTTTATTATTACATTCTGGTCCATACTTTCAGAAAACAGTCACAGTGGGTTTTATTATAACCTGAATATTTAATGTCAATACAGTGTTACCATTTGGAGATTAAATGAGGTTTGAAACCAAAACAGAGAAAAAAAATGTATTTGTACAAAACCCAAAATTTCCAGGGCTTCAGCTCACCAAGCATAGTACTTATTATCATCAGTTCATATTCAGGTCAGATTCCTCCTTCCTTTGAAAAACAGTTTGAAAAGCCCTTTGAAGTCTTCTCCCATCTTCCCCTTACCCATCTGGTTACAAATTTACTAATATTATTAATCATTACTTTTTGTTTTGTATTTACACATTCTGCATCTACTGTGCAATGCGTTGAAGATTTCATCACAGTAGATCAAATACTCCTAATAAGGATTATGAAAATTTATACACCTTATTAGCACCATCAGTCCATCCTGGCAGCATTCTCATCTCATTCTGGAGAAAATATCCTAGAAAACTAACAAGTAGGACTCAAAGATAGAAAAAACATTTGCCAGTCCCAGTATATTCTTCTAAAAGCGGTTTGCCTATGTGCTTGGGTTTCAAATGGTTTATAAAATACCAGAGTGTTCTCACAGTTTCTGTTCCCAGTTTTCACCCTAGAATTGACTTTTAATTTGTTGAAGCAACATCTATCTGAACTCAAATACACTCACTGTATCTTTTACTTGTATTCAAGTATATTCTGTTAGAAATGTTTTTTTTCAAAATGCTCATTAAACTTACAGGCTTATTGACATGAAAAGCACACAAGCACTATAAATGCTTAGGATAGAGCTAAGAACAGAGAAACCTGTGTGTGGAACGCTAATCATAGTTCAAACCCAATGGTTTTAGTGGTGAAGCCTTCCTTGTCCTCCCACCCACTCAGCAGGGGTAAGCAAAAGAACCCAGAAAGAGTGAGGCCCAGTCACTATAAATGTTCAGATGTTTAATGAATGTGCCATAGCTTTCACCTACTAACTGCAAGGCCTTCTCAAGCAGACTCCAAATTCCTGCTGAAATGAAGACTTTCTTTCCTGGACTAGGCCTGGCATTCCTGGGAAACAATGGCCCTTTTCAAGTCCTCTCTGAAATTTCACAGGTGAAGGGAACAGGGCAGTTATTTGATCCCATCCAAGAGGAGCCTGTTACCATTTTAAAAAGGGAAGACAGAGCCTATCATGGAAGCACTGGAAAAACTGGTTAGTGACAGAAAAAGGCAATCTAGACCCACAGCTCAGTAGACCCTTGTGAAGCATAAAACAGTTTGTCTTTTACCTCATGCTATGACTTCTTTCTCCATTTTTTTTCAAGCATGGACTACACAGCCCACAGAGTTCAGGAGACAGGTCTCTTAGTTGTATCACATGCTTTGGAGTAGTGGCTTTTATGCTTCCTTTAATCAGAACTTCACTTTGAAAAGTATAAATTACAGGAAGCCATTGCTGGGATATGTTATCATGTATGTAAAACACTTATAAGTCATACATGAATTCAGGCTTTTGAAATGTTCTTTAGTGACCTTATTTCAGAAAGAAAGGCATATCACAGTAATTCCAGTGGACTGGTTATGCCAACATTACTAAATTAATGAGAAAACATTCAGAAGTATATTGAGAAACCAGAGGAATGGCATACTATGAGTGCTAACTGTGCATCGATAACATAGTGTACTCAGAGGATAAAAAGATTGGATTTGCAGATCCCGCTTACTCAAAACATCCAGATAAGATATTTTAAAAAGACACAAGGGCTCTCAGTTCTGTGAAGAGAACTGCAGAATGACAGAAGCCTCCCAGATTATTGATAGGAGATAAAATTCAGAATTAGCAGTTCTCAAACTGGAGTGTATCACCAATTCATGTTATAGGAGATTATTTTCTTCCCATAATTAAAAAAAAAAACAAACATCCAATGCTAAACAAAAAATACCAGAAGTATACCAAATGAATACTTTCATTTCTTAATTGTTAGGTTGTGAAGTATTTTGCCTCTAAAATTAATAGAACTTATGCATTCTCTGCCTATAACACGTTATAGGGAATATTATGCTTAATGATCTTTTTAGGGGAACTTGAAGGTTACTTGAATATTGAAATTCATTGAAGAGTTCAAATTTGAACTACTTTCTGAAAGCAAACGTAGGTGAATTAACCAGGTCTTTTGATAAGCAAAAATTCCAGCAAGGGGACGATACACATTCTTGAGACAAGCTAAATAATGACTGAGTAGTAAGAGACCAATATTTTATACGTGCCTCTGATCTATCTCATCCAGGCAGGGGAAAGTTGCCTTGGTTTTATTCAATGTATATTTGAAGCAGCTATTTCCTAGTATTACAAGGAGAAACTTGCTTCAGTGTTTTCTTCACTTTCTGTCTTTGTACCTTAATGAAGACTAGTGTTTCATTGCTTTTCTCCCATAAAAAATCCAACTTACTGCCAGGGAATATTCTTTAATGTATTTTGTGAGAATCAATGAAGAAACAGATTTTGTGAAAAACAATAAAAGCCGTTTTAACTCTGTGGCCAATCTGCATTTCCATTTTGAGTCCAAATTTTGTTCCTCGACAAAATGAAGGTCTACCTCTTCATTTTTTCAGTCCATATCATTAACAGAATAATTTTCTTTTCTTCTCAGGCAAAAGTCCATAGGAAAGCTAATCAAGGAATAGTTAAAGAGAAAATTTGAGATTATTCATGTGACTAAGATGAGAAGCCATTACTTTGTGTAACCTATAGGAATTAAGAGCATTTTTGTACTTAACATGTAGAGGCTATTTCTGTTTCAAGTCCATCTTGGTTTTGCAACTCAGCTATTTATAACCTGGTCTAGTGGAAGGTGTCGCTGCCCATGGCAGAGGAGTGGAACTAGATGATCTTTAGGGTCCTTTCCAACCCAAACCATTCTATGATTCTATGACTTCACTGAGATGTTCAAGCCAAAGTGGACTGTAACCACTAAGAAGCATTTCTGAAGGGAAAAAAAAACTTCTGTAACTTCTTCCTATAGCCATCTTTCATTTCTTCCTCTCTCACAGCATACATGCATATGGCCTTTTTTGACTCTTTTAGGCAAAATCTCTGGGGCCAAGTTTTTTGTTGCTGCTCATTGCTATGTAAAGAAATTACTTTTCAATAAACATGGGATGGGCATACTGTCCTACCTCAGGCTTGATAGTACAGGTTACAATATTGCGTAGCCTAAGCTGCAAATTCTCAGCAGTTAGGTTCGCCGTTGGGAGGATACCAGCAACATTATCAGTGATGCTTACATTAATGTTGCTGAACATTCAGACAATTATTATATTTCATCTTGTGTTCCTTGGGCTCTTCCCAGAATACTTTGGCCATTACTGGAAAAATATATCAAGCTTCCTGCCTAATTTATTGGACAACTAAAAGCTGAAAATCACACCCCAGGTATCTTTCCAAACTATTGACAGCTGCCTCTGCATCATTATGGTTAGTAGCAGCACACATAGAAGGAGGCCCCAAGAGAGACAGTCAGTGCGGGCATGGTGAACCACGGGGTTGACGCTGCCAAGGAATTGCTTCTTGGGTGAACAGAGAACAAGGGAGATCTGGAATATGCTCACAGGACTTGTGCTGAGGTGCTTTCCAAAGAAAGTGGGTCAGTCATGCCACCCTCACAAAGACTGGCACAGTCTCCCATAGGGAGAAGATTGTTCTGCACATGCTCTCCACCTATACCGGCAGAGAAACAGGGCTTATTGGCACAGAGAAGGACTAGTTGGTGGTGACCTCTCCTTGGAGCAAGTCTGACTGAAAAGGCTGGAAGTACTTGCAGAGGTGTGTGAGGCAAAGAATGGTGTTAGGCTACTAATTTTTAGTTTTATTTTTTGTTACAGAATTGAATTTAATAATTACAATATTGGGTAACACAAAGGGCTTTAAAATGACCTGAATAGGTCTTTTGGCAGCCTTGGTCTTGCTTTACCACGAGAAATCCTCAAGATCTTTCCACCATTGTCACACGTTGGAGTTCCTGTTCAGTTTTTCTGAGAATCTCCCTTTTCGCATTGAGTTTGAACTGCTGATGGCTTGTGACTCTGAAGAAAGCAGGAAGATTAGAGGATTACCTTGCTGTCTGGTGTATCATTAGCCCCATTCAGTTCCTTTATTCGTATGTGTAGAAGTTGGGTTTTGCTCATTTAATGGGATGCTGTTTCACCACATTGATGTTTGAGTTGGCAGCATTATACTTTTTATGAGAACAAACATGAGTCCAGAGAATGATGAAACAGAAATAGAAGGTTCACTGTACTCTACTCTTTTCAGGAAAGATAGACATGATAGGATGCTTAAAAAAAAAAAAATCCCTTGATACATATTCCCGATTAACAGCTAAAATCTAAATGACACCTTCTTACAGGCAAGACTAACCACAAAGATTACACTGAGCTCTGCTTAAAGGAACTTATTTATCTCTCTATTTTTATTGTTTTTCCAAGCTCCCACTACCTCAGATGGAATTGATTATATATCTTGCTTTAATGCTATGTGTTTCTGTATGGTTTGGTAACTAGAGAATGAAGTCCTCAGGAGCTTAGAAAGCAGCATACTGCAAGCACGTCTCCTTTTCCTTTTCCTTCCTTTAAAGTAATGGAAAAGATGAACTTGGAGAGGTGCTTAAAAGAAGGAAGACTACTGAAAAGGCTATGTTCAAGGTTTTGTAGGAATTATAGCTGGGAAGAGCAGGACAAATATCGTTACTAGCTTTGGCAGAACGTACCGTGTATTAGTATTCTAGTAAGACATACAGTGCCTGTCTGTTAGCAAATACTTTGGATCTTTTCCTTCACTGGGCTACCCAAAAGCAGTTCTTCTCACTTTTGAGTACCAGAGACTAGAGATGGGCTAAATTTGTAGTACTCATTACCTGTAAAGAGTACCAAAATAGCCACATGGAATCTGACCCTCACAGAACCTCAAAACCCCATGGCTGAGTGTTTGCTGCTTAGACCTGAAATGTGCCCTCTCTTCCTCACCTCCTGTCCCAGCTCTACACAACTCTTGAAGGAGTAAATAGGGCCATTCATACAACAGAGACAGAGAAAGAATTTTGAAAGTTATAAAAAACTCCCAGTATGTAATGGTACCTCCTACAGTGCTAACCACCATACTAAAGATGAAATGCACCCTGCATGTGCGAACTGACATCCTTTTAACTGTATATTATGTTTTAAGCCTCCATGAGGCTTAAAGACAGTGGTAAAACTCCCATTGGATCTAGTTGCCACTAGATTTCTCCAATCATGTTTTCCAGTATAAACATACATAGGCATTTTTCAAACATAGCACTATATATTCCATCAGTACACTGCACTTTAATTGTCCCTCTCCCTTTCTCTCTATGTATTATTTAATGTGTTACTGTAAAGGCTCTTTGGATCGTGGGATAGTGTCTACCTGCATGTATATATATAGACAGAGCTAGGCTTAGCTCTGTCCTGCAGAAGTGCCTAGTATTAATCAAAGCCTATTACTCAACTCACATGTAGGTTTGTTTGGGCTGGTACAACATTTTGGCCATAGGCAAACAGAAAATGTTCTGCTCACAAGACCTGCTCTCTTTCTAATGAGATACTTTAAGGCTTAGAATCTCTTTCTGTTTTCCCCTTGATTATATTCTCCCTATTCTCTCTTTTCTTTTCTCACGGGAAGCTGTGCAACAGATCAACGCTGATGATAGAGCAGGGAGCACAGTAATTATGGCCCTATTAATGTTTACCAATTTTTCTATTTGTCTTCAGCTCTTACAAAGCTGGATTCTAGACGATTTGTAGCAGAAAACACAGGATTTGGCAGAGTACCATAAGAGAAAGCCCTAGAGGAAAGAGGGGCTCAAGAAAGCTGGTTAATATTCAAGGATCACCTCCTCCAAGCTCAGGCACGATGCATCCTGACAAAGAGGAAGTCAGGCACAAACACTAGGAAACCTGTATGGATGAACAAGGAGTTCCTGGAAAATCTCAAACATGAAAAGGAAGCCTTCAGAAGGTGGAAGCAAGGACAGGTAGCCTGGGAGGAATACAGAGACATTGTCCAAGCAACCAGGGATCGCATTAAGAAAGCTAAAGACCAGATAAAGTTAAATCTGGCCAGAGATGTCAAGAGAAACAAGAAAAGCTCCTACAGGTATGTCAAGTGATAAAAGAAAGACTAGAGAAAATGTGAGCCCTCTCCAGAAGGAAACAGGAGACCTGGTTACCAGGATATGGAGAAGGCTGAGGTACTCAATAACCTTTTTGCCTTAGTCTTCACCAACAAGTGCTCTACTTCACCACTCAAGTCGCAGAAGGTACTGCCCACTGTAGGAGAAGACTAGGTTCAAGACCACCTGAGGAACCTGAAGGTGCACAGATCTATGGGATTTGATATGCCTGAGGGAACTGGTGAATGAAGTTGGTAAACCACTATCTATCGTATTTGACAAGATGTGATAGACCGGTGAAGTTCCTACCGAAAAGGGGAAATATTAACCCCATTTTTAAAAGTGGAAAAAAGGAAGACCAACTACAGGCTAGTCAGTCTCATCTCTGTGCCCAGAAAGATCATAGAGCAAGTTCTCCTGGAAAACATAGTAAGGCACATGGAAAATAAAGAGTTGAGTGGTGACAGCCAACATGGCTTCACTAAAAGGAAATTGTGTCTGACAAATTTGGTGACAGTTACAACGTTTATGGATAAGGGAAGAGCAACTGGTAACATCTACCTAGACTTGTGCAGTGCATTTGACACTGCCCTGCATGAGATCCTTGTCTCTAATATAGAGAAAAATGGAATTGATGGTTGGACCACCTGATGGATAAGGAATTGGCTGGATGATCACACTCAAAGAGTTGCAGTCAACAGTTCAATGTCCAAGAGGAAATCAGTGATGAGTGGTGTTCCTGAAGGGTTGATATTGAAACTAGTGCTGTTTAACATCGTTTTTAGCAACATGGACAGTGGGATTGAATGTAGTCTCAGCAAGTTTGCTGGCAACACCAAGATGTGTGGTGTTGTTGACGCACTGGATCACTGGAGGGAAGGGATACTATCCAGAGGGACCTGGACAGGCTTGAGAGGTGGGTCCTTGCCAACTGCATGAAGTTGAACAATGCCAAGTACAAGGTCCTGTGTGTGGGTTGGGGCAATCCCAAGCACAAAGATAGAGAATGGATTGAGAGCAGCCCTGAGATGAAAGACTTGTGGGTGTTGCTTCATAAGATGCTCAACATGAGCCACAATGTGTGCTGGCAGCCCAGAAAACCATCCACATCCTGGGATATATCAAAGGAAGCGTGGCCAGCAGGCTGACGGAGGTGATTATGCCCCTCTACTCTGCTCTGGTGAGACCCCACCTGGAGTACTGTGTCCAGCTCTGGAGTTCTCAGCACAGGAAAGACATGGATCTGTTGGAATGAGTTCAGAGGAAGGCCACAAAGACATTCAGAGGGCTGGAGCACTTTTCCTATGAAGACAGGCTGAGATGGCATTGTTCAGCCTGGAGAAGAGAAGGCACTGGGAAGACCTTATAGTTGTCTACCAGTACGTAATGGGGGCCTACAGGAAAGACGAGGAGGGACTCTTTATCAGGGTGTGTAACAATAGGATGAGTGGTAATGATTTTAACCTCAAAGAGGGAAGATTTAGATTAGATATTAGGGAGAAATTCTTTGCCATGAGGGTGGGATGGTACTAGAACAGATTGCCCATAGACATTGTTGATGTCCCATCCCTGGAAGTGTTGAAGACCAGGCTGGATGAGGTGTTGAGAAACATGATCTAGTAGGAGGTGTGGCAGGGGGGTTGGAACTTGATCTTTAAGGTCCGTTCCAACCCAAACCAATCTATGATTCTATAACTGGATGGTTTCTTTCAGAGTCGCTGGCAAGAATAATTGCTCTGGTTCAGAAATTTTTTTTGGCAGAGGTAGTATTAGTACCTCCCTTATCAGATTCTGTGATCATAACCACACATGGTTGTGGGTAGGACAGGTAAGAAAATGTATATTCTCCTTGAAATGAGTGTCAAAGGAATAAAATGAACTGCTTATTAACACAGAAGGGAGAAGAAGGGACGGGTAACAGTTCCTTCCTGTCACACCCTCAGCATAGAACCACATTAGATGTTATCTAGCACACAGAGGTTTGCTTTTAGTGACAGCATTTCATCAGAAGTAAGTATTTTTGCTTTGTTGACTAGTTTCCATTCAGATTTGCACTGGTACCTAACAAGGGGATTCTTGTCTCATAGGTCAGGGTTAGATATGAAGCCCTGAAAAAATACCTCCCTCAGAAAAAAAAAGAAAATGGAAAGAAAAGAAAGAAAAGAACCCACATTTGTTTATTCTGAGCTGTTGGTAACCCAAAGAAATCTGTTGGAGGATGTGTATTGCAATTACATCCTGACCAGATAATAGGCTTAGAAAGAACTAGCAGGATGCAGCTGATCCACAGAGTAATTTTCATCAGTTCTAAACAAACACCAGACTAAAATCCTCTTATCCTTCTGCACAAATAAAATACATAAGCAACCTCTGAATCAATTTAAGATGTAAAACAGTCTCAGTTTATTAGAAAAGCTCAAGGATGTTTTGATTGAACTTCATTCCTTGTCAACAGCAGAAACTTCCTCATAATTATTTAAGTATTGGAGCCTCTCTGTTTTCAATATAGCTAGTATAAAATTCAATTATAATGAAAGTACAAGGAAATTTGCATTACTGTCCAAGCAAATAACAATTTAGAATTCTCATTACACCACCAGCCATGTTTTTAGTGGGAATACGCTGGTAATGGCTTAGCAAATAACAATCAAATACTACCTTTCTTGCTAGCTTCACAGAACAAGTAGTGTTTTTTCCAAAGAATGACAAAGGTACATTATTCTACAGTATTAATGGGATCTCACTTTATGAGCAGTCCAGCACTGAATTAGAGAGGTCTGTAATTTCCATCAGACTAATAGTCAAATATGATGCTAATATCAATCTTTTTGTTTGTTGAAAAAAAACCCACAAGTAATCCTTTGTTAAAGCTAAACTCTTTTAAGGTTGAAGAGTACAGAATTGTACATACAGACAAACATGCAGACATATTTTAATTGCTATAGAAGGTATCTCCTTCATTTATGCTTCATAAAGTGGAAGTAATTCCACAAAAGCTAGCAGTTATATCTAATTCAAATTTGTGCAGTCATTATGCAAATCATAATACAGAGTTTATAATCTGTTATAAATTTGTGATGTGGGTTGAGTTGAGTCCATGTAGCATCCCAGATTAATAATTTTGTAGTGTGAAGACTCATTAAAGTGCAGTTACAAATATCCACAGAATAAAGTTTTTATCCAATATTCTAATTTAAATTTATGGTTATATAATAACACTGTACTGCAATAAGATTTTATGATGCTTTAATAAGGTAATGGGCATAGCATTTCTTTTTTATCTTCTTTTGAAGATGAAGTGAAAAGTAATCAAAATGTTCAGATAAGGATTTCTCTATGTAGTGTATTTGTTCCCTGACTTTTCTATATTATCATACTTTTCATGGAATTTCAGCTATGTTTCATATGATACAGGATGTGAAATTTAGGACATCAGCTATGAATGAACAATTAACACTGTGCTCTACTAGTTATTATTATGTTAATACTATATTAGAAGGTTTCTGTAATTATCTAGTCATGAATGACACCTTTTATAGGAAACATTTTGTTTAGGAGTGGATATGTAGTGAGACTCTGGAATGTATCCTCCAGCATTCTACAAATCAGGGATTCAAAATAAGGTTTGGAGTTTCTTCTGAGTCACATGAGTCCAACTTTAATTACATTATCACTTAACGTGCATCATCTGTATTAATGAACTATGGTAATTGATTTCCAATGATGCATTTATAAAGCAAGTTTTTAGAAAGATCTGAAAATTTGTTATGTCACTGAGGTCCTTCTTTAGACTCAAGTCAGGAAGTCCATACAGGATGGATTAAACACACTACCAGACAATTCCAATCATGAAAGTGGCAAAGAACTGAATATCCTAGTGAATAGCAAGTAAAAACTGAAGTGATGCCTACTTTTTAACAAAAAGGAAATAGAGGTGCTTCAACATAACACATTTGAAAGAAAACTCATCATCATTCTAACCTCATGACCACAGTTATGTCCACTGTCACTGGTAAAAAAACCTGTAATTACTCTATTAAAAACTTCCTGTTGGTAGAATTTAAACTAAACAGCTAGGGTAGAACTGAACCGGAAATAGGAGTAATACCCCTTTATTGCTGTTTTCCTGTATTATTCTTTTAACTATCCTATGTTATGCTCTGGAAGAAGTATTTTAAGCACTTATCTGACTTTTGTAAATCAGAAAACATGGCATTATAATCTTAATTTATGTGACTTTTCAGGTCATATTTTGTCATCACCTTAAGAGCCATTGAAAAATGCAGAAGAACATATATCTGAAAGCCTTGATCTCATTCACTTTGAAAATTCACAAAGGCAATAATGTACAACTTAAAAAAAGAAAAATAAGAGTAGGCAAAGGAAAGCAACCAAAATTCTGCTTGACCTCTGAAATAAGTGGGATTGTTGGCCCAAAACCTCTGAGGTATGAAATTAAGCAACAAATGCAAGGCAGTAGGGTTTAATTGAGTGAGCACTACAGGAATTTGTGTAACCTGTTATTCATTCCCTTTCTCCCCTCTTCATAAGTATATAGCAGCTTCCCATCTCAGGAGGGGAAGATAAAACCTACTTTTCTAGAATTGCAGCATGGTTCACCTGGCCTACCCAGGTCCTGCAAAGCCCCTTCAGGAACCGTTCTCAAAGGTCCACTGAAATAGGAAATAAGCTTCTCTAGATTCACTCTTCTCCAGACTTGTAGGGGAAAATAGACCAAATGCCTTGGGAACAATTACGTTATGACGTACTCGATTTATTACGGAATTCCCTGCAGGGAGTATTATGTGGGCAGCCCGATTTGTAGAAGAATTTAGGCTCCTTTTCCTCTATCAGGCTCACTACTGGGCTCTTAGAGGATTCTGCAATAGCACTGCAGCAAACCTACACCAAGTTTTCGTATCTGGGAGATGGGAGTGTTGATTGACATAGACAGGACCAGAACACTTAAATTTTAAAATGTCAAAGGCTCCCTCCCACCTTTATCTTCTCCTCCACTTAATGCAGTTTATGGAATCATAGTCCTAAATTAAAGAAACCACAGATTTTGCTAATGTAGTGTATGAAGTGTAATGGAGTGTAATAAATGGCTTAATTGAGCAAAACCCTTACTTTTATTCTCACAGTACCATGAATGCATTCCTGATTATCTACTTGTCTCTGCACAAAGTAAGGAGATGGAAACGTAGCTTCACTAACAGAGACAGTAAATCTGTAACTGAGCCTTGTAGATTCACCTATTTTTACTATTAGGATTAAAAAGTGAAATTTGTGCACTTCTTTAACTAAACTTTCAAGAGAAAAAGCTACCATGAGTTGAGAGGATATCATGGTAAAAAGCAATGTCTAAAAGGAAAGCATTCCATTTGAAGTAGCTGTACAGCAAACCTTTTCCCTCTGTGCTCTGGGTCTCTGTGGGCCATTATGGGAATGATGTGGATGCCTCATCCAAAGCTTACTTTGATGTGGCCAGTCAAAAGATTACAGTTCATTTCAGAAGGTATTTTTTCAAGAAGCCTAAATAATGCTAAATATCTCTACTCTCTGGTGGGTTGTTTTCAGTCTGCTTCCTAGTTGAAAGACAGGCACACTACATAAACCTCAATCTGTGTGCTTGTTAAGTCCCTTCTATTATAATTTCCATGGCTTGTCAATCTATTTTAAAGACTCAGAAAACATCCTCCTCTCAATTTGGAAGTAATATTTCCTGACAAATATTGAAACAAACACGATAGAGATGAGGCCTGCTCTTCTGTGTGAAGAATATGTGGGGGCATACTGTGGGTTTCACTCTTTGTTCATCTGTGAACTCTCCAAATTATTTTTATAAAAATTTTGTCATTATTTGAATGCAGAGGTAAAAATACAGTGACATTAAAAGACTTTAAGCTCATTTGTACAGCTTACTAGCCCACTGTACCTTTGTAAAGGCTATGTATGTTTGTAAACCGTAAATGCTGGAAAAGAATATACATTATTGGGCCTCTGAACAAGACTCAGAATGAAAACAGGTTAATAGATGTACTCTGTCTTCAGTTATGTCTATTTTGATTTTCCTCTTTATAAGATAACATGCATTTGTCAGTGCACATGCACACATATGCACAAACACACACGATGTGAGTGGATACCGAATAAACAGCCCTATAGAGAGGGTGTACAATATTTCACTGACTGTAGAATGAAGCTTAATTTTATTGGCAGACTTCAATGATGCTAGACAATAAAACATTTGTAAGTTTTGCTGCAGACAGTCTGGCTGGCAGTTTCAGCAGCTCTAATTTATTGTGAATAAATAATTTCCTGGAATCTCTGAGGAGTCATTTTAATGCTCTGAAAAAAATAAAAATCTGGCATGCTATTAAATTTGTTTTCCGTTGTTTTGAACCAAAAATACTTAAAAGAATTTAAAAAAACCCCACCCTGATTTCAAAGATAGTGCTTTGTAAATGTCAAATCTCCCAGTTTCACACTGGTTTTACACATGAATAATTTGTGTTTACTTCAACTTTATATTTAAAGGCATGCCAAATACCATCTGTTTGCAGTTTCTTTTTTGTGCGTTATTTCTCAGTTCCAGGCAGAGAAACTGTCCAGGTTAAAGAACTCCCATATTTCTGCCGAGTATATTTAGGCTCTGTTTGTATTTCTATCCTACCGTAAATTGATTATTACTTGTAGCATGACAGTGATCAGACCATTTTCAAAGGCAGTGCATTCTTGAAGCAGAAACAGAAATTCAAAAAGGCAGTGTAAAAAACAACTTCAGAATACTTTAGAAGCCAACTGTAAAAATATAGACGGAGTCAATTNAAAAAAAAAAAAAGCAGCTTTAGTTTCCACAGTTGCTGAGTACATTTTTTCCATGAGGCACCTCACAGTTCCTGCCAGTGGCTGAATATATAAGTAACTAATGCATTTTTATTAAGTTCTTATTGCCTTGATGTATCCAAAGTATCCCAAATAAGAAACCGAACCAATAAAACAGATAATCTTTTATCACCAATAGCATCACTTAGATATCTAATATCATCCCAAGAGACTGTGCCACTTTTAGTTTTGTTGGTATTCAGCATAAATAATCTCCATATAACCCACAGAAATATAATAAAGCTAAAATAGTTGTTGGTAACAAGGAATTATAATTGAAAACACTGGGTGATTACAATTGTAACTCTCACTACCTTTATTGTCCAAAATATTTTCTACAGACTAGTATCACTGTGAGGAAACAACTTGTAACACTGCAAATTAAATTTGAGAAGCAGAAAAAGGCTACACATCCTTTTTTGTATGACTGGATAGCATCAAAAAGCTAAAAGCGTTTTTGAACACTAGTACAAAGAAACTGAGGGCCCTCCTTTTGTAGAGAAGTCACATGGCCCTCTGTCCCCATGTAGTCACTATTTCCTATTTGTTGCTTGTCTTTATAGGGAACAATTTCTTAGTTCAAGTGCAAAACCAGCATTACTATCATCAACACTCAGCCAGGATGAAAGCCTTCATCACATTTGGATGAAAATGGACAATAAACAGTTACAGGTTTTTTCCTGTGCAATAATAGGGAGCAATATACCTGCCAGTAGCTTCTGCCTCATCCTGTTTCTTTCAGCTGGAACTAAGACTGCAAAAACTATTACCAACAGCAAAAGGTCTTTCACTGACTGGAGAGCATCAGTCTCAGCTCCCATCAATGCTAGCACTGACAGTCCACTGAACAACTTGGTTACAAGCAGGACAAGCCACACATTTCTTATTCCTTTTGTCTACTTCTGCTCAGGTTGTTGAACACTGTGAATTCAGTGAGACAGAGGTGAAGAAACTTTCTTATAGATATTTTTCATTCAAGTTTATTAAAGTTCATTCTCAGTCCTGCTGTTTTTCGATTGCTCAAGCCTACACACGATATCTTTCCTCCATTTTCATTGTTACTGAAATAATACTTTCTCTCTTGATATCCGCTTAGCAGATAGAAATTAGACTACACTCTAGGATTTCTAATCTAGAAATGCAGAGTATACTCTACCCTTCTAAGAATGACACATCATGCGTTTCTTAACTTATGGGGACTTCGAGACTCAGCACACACGCTGCAAAATTAATACAGGCTACACGATTCTTTGTTTCAGTGTGTGAGGCAGGAATAGCACACTTCAACATGGAATACACATTGGTTTCCACAAATGCTACCGTCTGTTCCTTTCCAATGTTACGTTCTTCCATTTATTTCAGCCCAGCTCGAAGAATGGTGTAGCAACGTATAGTTGCACTCAGTATTTTCACCCTTAAGAACAGATAGTTCTCTGGACATAGTGGAGTAAATCTGTTATAAATTAAAACCAGGATAAAAGCACATATCACTCCAATTATTTGTAATCCAAATAATCATACCAATGACCAACACCCATTACAGATAAAGAGGGATTCCACGTAATTTTGTGGTATCTGAACTGCTTCTAGGTCATGTAACACTATGATGCAGAGATGTGCTGTTTGTGAATGTAATCCATTACAGATAGTTAATTTTCCTGAATTAGTCTAAAAACCAGTGCTAGTTAACTTTGCCAATTTGTGGGTCATCATTTTTATATTTTATAGTGGTGAGGAAAAAACTGGATGTAATGCAAGTTGTACAAGAACTTCAACAGGACCAGGTAAATGTTTACACTGATAAATTCAGAGGTCAGTCTTATAATGGGGTATCTTTGGCACTGTGCTATTTCCAGTTTTAGATACTTTACAGTCAATGACTGTTAACTTGATATTAACTTCAGCTTAAATGCTATTTGCAAAATAACATTTTGTAGGACACTTGTATTTCTCTTAGGTTAAAATTAATAATTTACCGTACTTAAGTCTGAGCAAATCCCATGTTACTCAGAAGAGTTCCTGACACAGCCAGAGTCTTGAAGTGGAATTTCTTCTCCGCATCCTTGAAGTGATTACCTCAAACCTCATGCCCCAAGCAACCTTTTTCTGTTGCACCAGCTTTCAGTCTGTTTGTAAGAGAAATTAGGTACTCAGAATTTATTATCATGTTTGACCTGTACCAATTAGCATCTCCCTTTCCTTCACTTTACTAATTTTTCTGACTTTAATACCCTAAAATCATGTATCCCTGGGTGTATTGCCTTTTAAACACTCCTTGCAAAACTATTGTAGATCTTTTGCTTCAGAGGTAATTTTCAAAATATTTTCTTTTTCTCATAGTTTCTTTTGTCTTAGAGATGTTAGAGACCCTATTCCTTTACATTTAAGACTTTCCATTTAGTCAAGTTCCTTGGGATTGAGAGTTGTTCAATAATGGAACAATAAAATAAAGTTTTGGTGCACTTTAACATGCTTTGTTTCAATGTTTTATAAGAAAAGAAGTATCTATTAGGAAGATAAATAAAACAGTCTTCATCATGAAGGTCTCCAAAGATGAAGGACCTCTGAGAACTCCACACAGTCTGACTGGGCAACAAGCGTACTTTTGAACCTGACAAGATGACTACCTGAAAGGTCACAGATTAAATGCATGTTCTCAGTTGCCAGAATCAACATTTCCATCGTCTTCTTTTTTTTCCATTCTGTGAGAAGAGTTGCTATTACAGCTATGCACAAAGGCTTTTACTACAGCTTGTTGGTTTGTATTAAGAAAACAAAAAGTGCAGTGCTCTTTTTAAAGAAATTTATCTTGAAAAAAGCAACTCCTTGATTTACTTAACCTTTAAAGACTCACTGATTTACTGTTGAGTAAATAGTTAGACTGAAGTTGGTCTGAATTCGGGAATTATTGACCCCACTTTCCAGTTTAAAATGAATCTTTTTTTTCCTCTCATTTCACTGCTGTGTTATTTTTTCTTTTTTTGCTTCTTTAATCTGTATAAGATATAATGCGCATATAAACCTATGTATTCTTTATGTAATATCTGGGATTCTTTCATAAAGAATATGTTTGTCCTACATTGTTAGAAGGAAACTGTGTTCCCTAGTAGTATTTTTAACAAATATTTTGAAAGCCAACTGCGTTCAGGATACATTAGTATGAGGAGCTTTAAACTGGCAAGGATGAATGAGACTCTGGAGAGGGAGCAAAAGTTAACCTCTGAGATCTCTCAGGCATTGTAGCTATGCTCTAACCTTATAATGAAGAGAACAGTACAGATGGAAAGTGGAATAAGAAGCAAAGAGATGACAGAAAGGTAGATTTACATATCTGCTTATCCAGGTACTGGAAATATTCATCAAGGATAAAAATGCAAAAAGGACTGCTGTCCATTGCTTCCAATATTTCTCACAAAGGGAGAAATAATTATTTCATGTAGATGCCTTTTTCACGTAGATGCCTTATCCAGGTATTTCTTGCCGTAACTCATATGACTCTTTAATTATTGTGCATTTTTTCTAAATGTCTGTGCTTTGTTTTGGTTTCCCCTTACACACAAGGCATGAATAAACACGTGGCACACAGCTACCAAGTTCAGGGTTATATTAGACTTTCTACGTCAATGGAAGGGAAGAGACTCATCAAAAGGGTATTTAAAATTACTGAATAGATATTTAACAGGCGGCATGAGTATATTTCATAAGGGTACAGATACTCATAATCCACATCCACTTACCACAGCAGTAGTAACAGGAATTTCTCAAGGATGATATTTTTAAATAAAAAAGAAAAATTGTATCGATTCTAGTAAATGTATTCCTTACAAGAAAGCATAACAGACAATGACTCTCATTTCAGAGAAGTGTAATTTATATGTTGAGACCCAACAACAGTAATCTGTCTATTGTATCCTTTATATTATATTCTGCTCCTCTGAGGAAAAGATAATGTTTAATTACCCAAATATCAAGAAATTAGTGAGGAGAAATTGGTTAGAATGCTGCTATGAAATAGGCTATTAAAAAGAATCTGAGTCCCTTAGAAAAGACTCCATCTATATTTCTACATGTTAGCTAATATATATGTGTATTTAATATTTCTCTTTCCAGTTGGAAGCAATTCTTTTGCATTTACAACACAGTTCTGAGCACATGGAATTCAATAAAAACATTCTCATCAACTTGAAATAGATTTTGGATTAGGCCTTTAAAAACAAAAGGAAATGCTATGTAAGTCTCTAGCAGTGCTGTTTTGCTAAGTATGAAAACTTTTAGAAATAATTTTCAGAGCAATTTTTGTTTGCCTGAATGTGCATGAATTTTTTTTCATGTTCCATGAAAAAGTGCAGAGATGGCTGAAGCCAAAAGTCTGAAAAACTCAAAGCTGAATACCTGGATGAAATTATCATATATGCAATTTCATCAAATATTAATAATATATTTAAAACACATGCCTATTCTTAAGGGTTCTTTTTAGGCCACTGCCACATAGGTTGATGCATGCTTAATAGTAAATCTAAGACTTTTTAAAATGCATTGTGGCATGCTCTAACAAGTAGTTAAAACTTTATTTTCTATAGAGCATGTATAAATTTCTGGCATCTTTCATTCAGTTTTATGTTCCAAGTATTCATTTGTAGAATAGTACAAAGATATTCCATAAGTAACTACCAGAAAGGCTATGTATAGCAAAGGTACTTGTTAACTTTTTATGAGACAATAAATGTTCCTTGATACTCATTATCTCCCATTATCTCCCCTAAAGGGAGAAAAATCTTCCCCTGTTCATTGCTAGTCTTTTGGAAACAGTCAAGTAATTGATAGACAGTGAAGTATATTTTATATGTCATATTTTTGTTACCATTTGGGTAGAACAAGATTTCCTTGGCTTCTATAAGAACAAAATCTATCATTGCTGAGATCTGAAGTAATGTAGAAGAAGGTGTCAATGGTGGGGTTTTTAGCATACGTTGTGCAAGAGAGGACACTGAAATAACAAAAATATATAGTTCTAGACTAGGTCTTTAATATTTAATACCTCTTCTGAAAGAAGTATGTCTGTTTACCAGAAATGTAAAATTTTTCAGTAGAATTGACTTAGTCAGGAAGGCAATAGGTTTTTACTAATCTAGGTAGTGCTCTATGCTAAGGTATCAGTTCCTGATGTATTAAACACATTTACCAGCAATAGACAAAAAGGTAGATTATGACTAGGTGGTTTCAATGTGCAGAAAGTAAGATTTTGGTTAGATATTGGGGCAAAGGAATCAAATCGTAAGAACTTGGAGAAATACCATATTTCTATCACAAGGAAATAGTTAGATGGGTATTCTACAGCAACGAAATAAATATATGCTTAATCTCTTCTGGATTCTTTCATCCATATGGTAAAATTTCATATTGAGACTAGAGGGACAACAAATATTGAGAATAATGAAAATAAGTCATTAGGATAGAATCATCTTCCCTACTTCTTCCCTTCTTTGTGTAGGTGCTTGTATAATTTTTAAAAATAAAATGTTTTTCTTACAGGAATTCATTCAGGGAGATCTCTTGACCTTTTTATGTGGCAAGACAGACTAGATAAGTGAAAGATTCCCTTTTGATTTTATAGAATGTAAAATCCTCTCAAGTGACAAAAATGCCTCAGGCAGAAATGAGATTAGCAAAAGAGTTTCTTGGTTATTTAACTGAGGAAGGTGATGTGCCCGTGAAACTGTGGCTAGGAAGCTTCAGCAGATCTTTGAACTGAACCTCCACTTCCTAATTTTGTAATCAAAGCCTTAACTGGAGATTTCTGTCCTCTTTCCAAAATGCATAGTAAACAAACCCAAAGGGAAAATAAGATAGCTGATACATTTTTGCAAGTATACAATGTATAAATCAGATAGAAGATCACAGCAGACAGTTCATTTGGCTGTTATAGTTACTGAAATATATTGGTTTGGACCTGCAAAATTGAGACCATGTCCAGTTCATTTAGCAGCACTGATACTTGTCACTCAGGAACAGAAACTGGGATCATGGTAAGATCTGGTCCCAACTGGATTTTATGGCAATGACGTACAGAGCTGACAGAGATATTTCTGAAACTGGAAATTACAACCCACAGGAATTAGAGGATTTAAAAAACCCTGGTGAGAAATAACATTTCTTAAGAACAATAGATTACAACATTTTTATCCAGTGCTGCTTTGGATAATTAGTTTAATAGGTCAGTTTGTTTTTCATTCATTCATTCATATAATAAATCAATAAACATGTTGTTTCCTTATTCATTAAGTCTTTAAATTCAGCAGATGAAAATCTTTTTCCTCCAGAAAATACACTTGATCATAGATGACTGCCAATGAAAAGCAAACAGCAAGCCCCAATGAAGAAATGTGCTGAAAGCAAACACCTTTTGAACTCTGAATTGTTATTTCCACTCTTTATGGAAATAAACACATTTATGGTTTGTTTATTGCTAGCAGAAAGAAATTTTTCTCATCCTCTTCCCCTCCGCCCCTTTTTTACTGTTCTAGCTTCCAAGTGGAGACTAATCACAAGGTGTCTTCATATATCAAGCAGATGTTCACTGGCAAGGGAAAATCAATGTTTGGCATGCAGTTATATTGTGTTTTTAGACTGCACTGAGCACACTTACTTGAAAAGCAATGTTTTGTGTCTCTATATCTGTATTTCATAATAAAGAACAAGTGCCCACTTCTAGTCATGGATCACCTCTACTGTCATTCCATAGCAATGTGTTTTACAGATGTCTGCAAATGAATTTTAGGCTGAACTCCCTTTGCTTCTGAACCATAAGGAAGTATGATATGCTATCTGTCTGGTATTTAGATATTAAATTTTTTTTGAAGAGCAGTCATAATCCTCTTGAATTCATTTTAAAACTGCTGTATAAAACAAGACCTTTGGCAGTTGAATTCTGACCAGTGGGTCTGACAGGTTTTCAGCACATTACATTTAGCTGGTGGTGATGTAGTAACAGCACTTTATTTCCTGTGAAGCCAACAACTAACTCGTAACTCCATGTGAAAACTTAGATGAGGCTTATCAGCTCCTCCATGACACTTCATGGCACTCTGGCCCTCTTAGGGTCATGCTCTCTATCTGTTGTTATGGAGAGGGACAGTAATGAAACAGCATCAGCCCTGGGAGCCACCTTTTCAGACTATGTCTGACACAATCACTAAGTGTTACATTATCTGCTTCAGTGAAGCAGAAAGAGGAGACCATCAGGGAGCTGGCTGTGCTCCCTACTTTTCTGTTCTTCCTCGTTTTGGACACAGTAGTGCAACCTGTGGACTGCTCTAACCTCTGCCAGCTGGCAGGAGTAGCCAGAAGACAGTCTGTCAGTGAGGAAGCTATGAAATAGCCTGCTGACTCCTCTTCTGTCTCTGCCGTGGTGTGTCTGCACTGCCTATGATGGGAGGACTGGTAGTGGGAGGCACTTTCATACAGACACCTGTGAAGGAGTTTTTCCCAATGCTGGGCTAATCAGCATGGGGAAATGGACCTGCATCACCTCTCTGTTCAGTACTTCAAATGGTATCAAAGCAGAGCTACACATACCAAGTTTAATTCTGTCTTTTTGGAGAAACTTTTAAAGTTTGAATCCAAGCATTTTTTTTTTTTTCACAGAAGTTCTTTACCAAATTTGTTGCAAACAGAAACAATCTATTCTACCACACTAATTCCGGTGAGCTACCCTTTCAAACCACAGTCATCATCAGAGAGGGGGATCAGAAGACAAGTGGAAGAGCAATATATGGAAATAAAAAAAATCTGTGAAATTCTGCATTAACAAATAACATCTTAAATACCTATTTTAAAACCCGTGTTGCTGGGCTGTCTACCCAACTCCAGACACTGCAAAATTGACTCATACTAGGGACGGCTAAGAAAAAGTCTGCTGGAAGATGTCTAGCATGGTTATGCAGAAGTAGACGTTGGAACTTCTACTGGAATGAACTGATTGACATTTCCAATTTACACATGCAACCTTAGTCAGAGGTTTTGTATTCAATTGCATAACAAGGTATAGATACTTGGGCTACGACTGTGCTCTCGTTCCTACCACAAAATGACACAGAAAATACATTTATAAATACTGGAAATAGAAATGGCACATGCCAAATATCTAAGCAACTGCCAGACTGTTTCCTTATCGAGCACTGGTCTTCCCTATTGCAAACACTTCTTAAATTGAGGCAATTAACTGTCCAGAACCTGGGCTTCAAGCTCAGCTTTGCCAAGCTCTTATTCAGCATAGTCAAGTGGTAGCACAGAAAACAGTGGTTCAGGGTTGCTGTACCCTGGCTCAGTTTGAACTCTTTCAGTAATGCGATATATGTTTTGGCCTAAGTCTTTTCTTCTTCTTCAGTCTAAGCTCCCAAATGCCTTTTGCAGTGCATAAGGTAAGCAATGAGAATAATGGCTGGCATAAACTAACTTCATGCTGTCCACAGTTTACTGTAGGGATTCCTCAATTTCCCTGTTAGGAATATGTCAGGCTGAACATATTAACAAAAAAGGATTCCACCTTGAGCCAAGGGACTTGTTTTAGTACAACCACTATATTATAGTTATTGAGGCAGTATGGTAGACGCTGGATCTGTTTACTCACATTATATTTCAAGGGATAATATTAATTTTCTGTGAAAATGTTATAAAATAGGAGCAATGTTATATATTGATGAGCCTGAGCAATAGCTGTTACCTTCCTGTTTTTCTTAACAGAGATTTTAGAAGACTTGTGAGAAATGAGCATCCTATCCTAGACTTTATTTCACTTAGTCAAACTGTAGAAAGATAAACTGTCATCTACTTTATATTGCTCCAGTCTTAAACCCTCATAACAACAGATGGATCTATTCCTCCAACTCTCTTGTCTTCATAATGACAACTCTTTCTCTACCCTTTTCCTTTGGACAAGTCAGGGAAAAGGTTGTCACATGGACTCCGAACAAACACAGATTTCTTCTTTTAACAACAACAACAAGAAAAGGAAAGCCTATAAAGAAGTACAACCTTTAAACAAGCCTCCTCTCCTGGACAAAGCAAAAGGAAACAGACATTCCTCTCCAGGGCAGAGACAAAGTAAAGCTTTTAATAACATAAGAAAGAAAGTCTAGAAAGAAGTGTTTCTATATTCAAGTGGAGTTTGAAGTGTTTCCTCAGTTAAACACAGATTTCATCTAATTAGACTGTTCAGCCACTTCCAAGACCTCATTTTAACTATTGCTTCCAATTCTATATGCTCCATAGGCTTTCTGCAGAGCTAACAGGCACAAATGGGTTGTGGTCCTGTTTTAACTCATCATACTTCACAAAAACGTTGTCAGAAGTCCTGATCTCATGTTCTCTAGCATGTCCTTTCTGGACTCCACATGAAGAGGATACTGAAGAGCATGTCTCAAGGTCTAAAGACCAAGATCAACTTTAGGGATTGCTGATTCACACAGAATTCCAGCATGAGCTTGAGACAGGTTTCATTAAGCAAGATGCATGTCAGCGTAGCTATAATGTTTATTACTGGAACTAATGCAGATTACAAACCCATCATATGGACTAATGATGGAACCCACGCAGAGATGGCTTGGTCAGTAGGCTCATTGTATGTGGAATACATGAGTTTTCTATTCCAGTAGAAGCAATGATTTATAGCAATGGGTCACTGCAGGAAGGGATAGCATAAAATACAATGTGTATTTTCATAATCAATTCTGTCCTTAGTACTATACAGAAATAACAATTATATTATTAGATATTAAGAAAGGAACTGAGAACCAAAAAGAAGCATTATAATGACTGTTTAATCCATGATGCGCAAATGTTTTGAATAACATGCATAGTTCTCATAGCTATGTTCTCATAACATGCACGTGGTTCCTCATCACAGAAGAAACAGGACAGTATACAGGACAGTAAGGATAATGTACGTGTACATCTATACATATATATATGTATACATGCATATGTATACAGGACAGTAAGGATAACCATACAGGACTGTCTCCATACAAGGAATTAATTAGAACTACACTCTGAAAAGAGGAAAATGAGAAGGATCAAAATAAGTCATAAAATTAATAATAACATGGAAAAGGTGAATAAGAAATTTATATTCTCAGTCTCTCCTAGTACAAGATACAAAAAGCAACAAAAAAGGCAACAGGATCAGACCAAATAACAAAGAAATTCTTCACACAATCCATAACTAAACTAAACAGTGGAACTCGGTGCCTCAGTGCTGTGGATTAAAAATATTTTAAAGCTCACTTCTCTCTCTGTTAAAGAGAACAATGAAAACCAAGTCATGCAAAAAAGCTTATTACCATGTAGCTATTTCCTCAGAGCAAACCCCACATTATCCTTCCATAGCCACTCCCTATGGCCTTTATTTTGGTGTTTTGTCTAGTTTTCTGTTCTCATGTGGTGACCTGATTCATTTGTGGCACAGAAGACCTTGCATAATTTGTGTCTTCAACTCTTCAACTACCTGAGAAACTTGTCCTTTTTGAAAGAATAGAAAGTGTGATGATTCAGCACAATGATACACAGGAAAAAATTAATTATTACTGAGTCTTCCTTCAAGATTTTTCAGTCACATGGAATTTCAGAGAAGTGAGAAACAAGTCTTAAAAGGAAAAAAATTAGGAGGGAGAACATCTAAAAGTTTCCTTAAGTACTTCCTTCAGAATTACTAATGTTAACTGTTAATTACAGCAAACTGTAATTGGATAGTGTGAAAAAGCCCACTATAAAATTAAAAAGCTGTCATTTTACCTCGTATTCCTTTTCTGCCCTGGCTGCCCATCCAAATTGGAGTGCTTCAGGGTGCTTATTTTATACCTGGCACATTTTAGTAACACTATAGGTATAAACAGAATTCTTGCTGTTACAGTGTAAGATACTCTTGACTTCTCTCCAGTGACACAATGGCTCTGTGACCCTGTCACTACCTCATGGCCTATGATGGGATCAGAAAGTCCTCCTTTGGTTTAAATGATTAAGATCTTTGGAGAGCTTAAGTGGAAAATTTGCTTTACCATTTTGCAGTTGCACTTAGGAAATCTCTGCCAGGCTATATGTTAGACCATTGACACAGAGTCTGAGCAGCCAAGGAATCACCTCACCTCATCCCACCAATTAGCACATGCAGTTTCCCACCCTGGCTGATTAATAGTGTGCTGGCCCTACAAGGCAGCCTTGTTCTTCTCCAGAGTTGTTACACTTCAGTGGTTCTAAGTTTCTTTCAAAAGTGTCAGAATTAAAGACATGTTAAAAATGCCACGTTTTGTTTCAGGACTCCATCCTGGTGCTATATTATCCAAGATGTACACCAGAGTTAAAAGACTTCTTTAGCCAGGATTCTTTCGCCCTTTCTGCCCTTCTCCATCAACATCTCTGATTTCTCCTTTTAGCACTGATGACTTGTAAACTAAATATATCAGTGAGTAAAAGATTCACCCATATGACACCTTTAGCTGTTCAGTGTCTGTTATTTCACCCTCTCTTTCACCTAGCTCGTTTAGTTTTATACTCCACTGTAAAAAAAAAATATATAAAAAAAGTCTTCTGTCTATTGCCTCTGCTACTGCTCTTGTTTCTTTGTGCTGTTTTCAACAGTTGTGCATGGACATTCCTTCTACTGTCTTGCTGTTCAGGACTTGAAAAATGTTAAAGAAGACCTCTTCGCCCCCTCATTTCCCCCCGATCCCAGCTGTGCCTCAGATGAATTAACTAGGTAAAGCCAAAAGCTCAGAAATGCACATACTTTTTTTTGCTAGCACTAATACCTTAGTATAATTTGCATCACACAATGAAAGAGGAACAAGAAATAAAAATCACTGAATGTAAAGCTAAAGCAAACACTGAACTTTTATGTAATATGTAGCTTTAAAACTATTTATTACCTTGTAGGACACTGTGTAATTCTGTTACTGAAAGAATGAATAAATAAAATAGTTAATAAAGCTCAAGTACAGGCAGTACTTTAATATCAGTGAAGCCTCTCATAATGTCAGCATTTGCATTATTGTCTTTTAATTATGCTTTTTAAAGAAATTCATACAATAAAATATTATAATTGTGCTTACAGTAAAATGTGTAAGTTAACTCAGAATGAAACGTTTGCTTTGCTTTTGATTAAAGATGAGCAACATTCTAGGGAAATACTAAACTGATTAACACTGGGGTTCTGTTTCATAAATGAAACCTGGAATTATAAAGATTGTGGTTTGAAATATATCACAAAGAATGCTATCCCACCTCGGTTTGCAGCTCTGATGCTACTGTCTTGATTAAGACAAATGGCAGCTTCTGAAAATTATCAGCTTCTTCCAGTCAGTTTTGGAATGCTAGGGCTCCACATGATGCTGAGAATTAGGTGAGTGCAAAAAGTGACATTTCGTTCCACAAAAAGCAGACTTGAATATAAAGCAATAAATAATGCAAAGTCCATGTATAGCGTATGGAGTTGATGATGATCCAAAAGACATTGCTGTTGAAGCCAGAAAAATTGCAATTAACTTCCTCTGATCATATAATAATCTAAGAGAAAATTTGAAAAGAAAACATAAATTTGTCATTGAAAGCCCTGTTCAAATACGTGAATATGGCACACGGGACAGCAATTAGTGAACAGAGTCACTATTATCCTCTGCAATCATTTCCAAACAAATGAAGAAAGAAGGCTGCAAAGCCATATGGTACATATATTATAAAGTAACCTGTTCCATTCTTTAGACTTAGTATTACTGCTTTTGACACAGCTACAGGAAATAAAAAGCTACTGGAATGCAGACTGGGAAAATGTATTCCCAGAAGGCTTTGCAAAACTAGAGGCTGGAATCCTTGAGTGGAAACAGACTTTGCAAAGCAGCCTCCCATTCTCTGCAGCTTAGAGGATCTGCTCAAATGTAAAACACATTCTACAAATGTGGCCATATTTAGTAGCTGTGCTTTTAAGATACTTATGGAAAGAAAGAAAGAAAAAAAGAAAGATACTTTAAAAAGTTGCTGGTCTCCTCATGGAGGACTGGAATGTAGACTACCAAAGGACTGTTTTCAAGAGAGGAAGCACTAAGTCAAACAAATCAAACTTAGTATGCAAGAGTCAATTATTTTCTTTATCATTCTTCTTAATGCACCAGTGACCTGAATCAAGTATGTTATCACTGGTAAAACTGATCTTTTTGTCATCAGTGCTTTATATTTTTTTGTTGTTCAGCCTAAGCACAGGAAAATATTACTACTTTGAGTCTTTGGCAAGTTTGCCTACTAGCAAACTAACATGGTATATTTCCTCCCTTTTCCAAGACCTTGTGCCATACAGATAGATTTGTATGATGTTTCTAGCATCTATGGCAAAAATACTAACAAGAAGATGATTCTGGAAATTAGCTTTTCAGACCTTTTTTCAAACAAGTGGCATATGCACAAGAGAAAATCATAAAGCACAGTGTTTAAAGTTACTTGGGTTCTTAAGCACCCAAATATATGGGGAAAGAATGTCTTCCACTGAAGTTCCATACATTAATTTTTCTTGTGTGTCTTTCACATATTGTACTGCTTCACCAGCTATATTTAATTAGCTGGACATTTTAAAGCAGTATTACGAACCCTGAAAAAAAAAAAAAAACGGGTCTGATAATGCCTTGAATCACATTATTCATCTCATCTGCCTAGCTTTAGATATCTATTTCTGTCATGGTTTGGCCTCGGCGGCAACAAAGAGCCACATGGCAGCCTGGTGAGGAGAGGATGGTAAGGAAAACAAAGGCAGACTCGTGGGTTGGGACAAAAGAAAACTGTTTAACAGAACAACAAGTATTACAGGGAAACAATAACACGGATGGGGGAATACAAACACGAGAAGCTGCAGCACTTGCCACAGAAGGGGCAGTAGCCGCGCTGCCTGTGGGCCTGGTTCCCCTCTTTTTCTCCTGGGGATGCTGCACAGTATTGAGCAGGGTCTGGTAGATGCTGGCCAGGGCCCAGCACAGAGCAGTAAGTTGTGCCTCTCTAGAACAGCCACCACATTTCCCCTTCAAATACTCTGTCACTTTATCAGGGTCCTGCAGTTGCTCTGGGGTGAAGTCCCAAACCACTGGAGGTGAAATGGTCTCCAGATACCTCCCCATATTCTCCCATGACTATCCAGGCTTGGGCCAGATCTCTGGGTGGTTGTCCTAAATAGTTGTTTTACCCTAAACAAGACCTGGAGCACATTCAGGGCACTAAGCAGAACAATCACGCTGGTTTCAACATCCCAAGGGTATTCAAAAGTCTCAAAAACTGGCACACCTGGCCCGAAGGAGAAAGAAAAGGTAGGAGGGATGTGGAAAACATCCCCCTCTGTTTCTCCTACAGGCTGGGTGTGACTCTTACTAAATATTGAGAGACAGTGCCCAAGATACAACTGTAGTACATAAACACCCTCCAATAACCTTGTGGCCAGTGATGCCACCATACCATACATTGATCACACAGGACAGCAACATTAAAATCCTGATTCCCCTCCCAGAGGTAATAAACAAGGCAGGGAGTACATAAACCATAAAGGAATTCACATAACAGAGCCATGAGAACACAGCCAATAACATGGTGATTGACACTTATTCCGCTGATCCAAGAGAAACACATGGTGTTTAAGAAGCCCCGGTCAGATCTGATAGTTTGTCTCAACCCACCGAGTCGAGCCCCACATTGGGCGCCAAAAAGGACTGTCGTGGTTTGGCCTCAGCGGCAACAAAGAGCCACGTGGCAGCCCGGTGAGGAGAGGATGGGAAGGAAAACAAAGGCAGACTCGTGGGTTGGGACGAAAGAAAACTATTTAACAGAACAACAAGTATTACAGGGAAACAATAACACGGATGGGGGAATACAAACATGAGTATGATACTGACCGCAGCCTGTGCCGATATTTATATCCCGACACCGCCACCACCCACCTCATTTTCCTGCTGTCGTCCCTCCCCTACCCGGCCAGCTCCCTGCTGCTCCCTGCTGCCCCTGGGCCTGGTGTACATGCGATGGAATAGCTGTGCCCTCACAAAGCCAAGGGAGAATGAACCCCATCCCTACCAGAAACCAGGACAATTTCTTTTTTAGCAAAGCAAGTAATGGAAAATATATTGCTGATACTTGACAACCAAACAACATTACATAGAGGCTTTTTTAATTTCTTAGAATTCCATTATGCAGGATTGCCTTTCCTGGATTGGCCTTTACACAAGACAAATTCAAAGTGCAGATAAAAGAGTTATTTTCTCAAACCTCAGCATTATGTTACTACATAGCAAAAATCTATGATCCACAAACCAGCTAAAAATTGCTTTTATAAAATTGAAGAATGTCGCACGAATGCTGAGACACTTAAATCAATAACTAATTAAATTATTTTTTTAAGTATGATTCTGCTTCAAGATACCTAGCATTAATCTAACATTCATGCTCTGAATTAGTAATAAGTAAACTAGAGTGAAAGCATATGTACTATAAATGAAATAAAGCTTGTGTAAAAGGTGATAGCTATACTTAATCTGCCACTGACTTCAATTTCATTGCCTACTAAGGGTAAAGTATTGGCCTTGCTGAAGGCACCATGTCTATTACCAATGGATTTAATTCTGTATGTTCTGAAGAAATTAGAAAAAATCCTTATGTCTCATCAAAAATATAGCCTAGAAACACTTAAATATTAATCAATAAAACATTAGCTTGTGCATGGCATTACATTATTTGGTTATTTGTCATTTAGCTATATTGATAATACTGATAATTGATAATATTGGTAACGTTGATATAGATAACGTTGATAACACAATAAAGTTTGCCAAAAAGTGCCATCTTGGCAAAATTAAGGCTCATACCAAAGTATACAGGCTTGTAAAATGAGGGGTAATTTGCTGACATTTAAACACATCAGCAAATATTTATTTGAATCATTTTAATGGCATCAGTGCTCTGCTGAACAGTCACACACAGCTGCACTACACTTACAAGAATCAGTCTGAAAGAGGAGCTACCTATATAAAGGTAGCTGTAGGATATTTTATAAAGAGCTGTGTTTGCTGAAGAGAACAATATTCAGCGGTCAGTCACAGCTGCGCTTTATCACCCTCTGGAAGAGGCTTCTACTCACCAGGATAGTGTTACCAAAGGTCCACATTTCCCAGAATTGATCTTCTTTTTATATCTGGAAATTCTGACTCAGTGCAAGCTATGGTACTGCTGCTAGTTACTACTTACTTCAGAAGTAAAGAATCGTGACATTGTTCTGACACAGAGAAAAATAGACGTTAAAATTTGCTGTATGTACTTTCTATCTTGTCAAACTGTCTCAACATGCTAAATGAAAACATTTTGTTGTGATTACTGCACACAAAGTGCTAACTTCGCTTGAAATGTAAGATTAAATAGTGAAATACTGACACAAGTCAAAAATCTCCAAGGTATTATACCAAAGATATGGTCACATCTAGTTGTGCTGACACAGAAAATAATAAAAGGGGTTGCACCTCAAGCCCAAACTGGTTAAACCCACAGCTGACCACCTGCTAGATCTTGGTTAGCAGGGTACAATGAGCGGTGATAGGGTGTAAGCTCTCCTCCAAGACCATCTGCACTTGGAACAGAGGGTACAACCAAGACCACCTTTCCCCTAACTGGCACCCTCACCATCTCTTTAGTCATCTGACTGGAAATCTGTCTGATACATGTTGATATAAAAGGACGGTGGGCAAGGCTCACTGTTACTTTCCAGGGATGGCTTGTGAAATGAGCTCATGATGATCATCTGCTGAATTTTAAAACTGGTGTTTCTCTTCAGTCCGTCATCTCACTTCACTGCCTATGCTTCCAAGATCTCTGTGGTATCAAAAATACACACAGAGCTATTCAGAACGTTCAAGCAGAGGTCCCAAAGATCCTACAATTGAGTCCACGCAGGCCAGACAAAAATATGGGAAGTTCAGTTACTAGAGGGTGAAGGGTGACAATATTAGCTTTCATTAGGAAAATTGTACAAAAGAATTGAGTTTAAAAAGAAAAGCGACAACTGTATACCAGCAAAAAATTATGTTTTCTTCCCTCTTCTTCACTGTATTTCTAAGAGACAGGTATGATAAGCCACAAAGCTAAGACAAGGAGAGGTAGGCAAAGGGAGCATTAATGAGAGATACTAAGGAACAGAAAATGAAGTGGAAGAAAAGGAGGGTGTAGGCCAAAGTAAATTCTGTTTTGTGCAGCATCTCAAAGGTAAAAACAAGGAGAACAAAGTGGGGAGCAGGTGGGAAGTCAATAAATGGGTTCAAGATGCTGAAAGTAAAAATAATCAGAAAAGAAGATTATGGTGATGATTTTGGCAGCAGCACCTTAGACTGGAATGGGAAAGAACCTAGCCAGGGGAAGGTAAGAGTTGTCAAGGAGATGACGAGGATGAAGCAACAGCACAGGAAAACTGAAGAGTAATCAGACTAAGTCACCAGAAACCCTTCACACTGGCCAGATTTGAATCTACTTTCCTTTGGCTTCTGTGACTAATGTTGACCTGTGTCAGGCAAAAGACATTACTCTTTTATAAAATCTGGATTTATGCTTTTATGAAAGAAAAAAGATCCCCTCTTGGTTGTACCTCAACACTTTGTGAAAATAGAATGTCTTGGGTCTGATCCTACAAACACGCATGTAGGTAATTTTACTTGCATAGTGAATCCCATTTACTTTTCCTGGGATTATTTCTGTTATTAAAATTCCTTATGTGTGTAGGAGGTTAGAAGCCTGGACCTGCTCTTCACTTCTTCTGCCATGTGCTGGCAGTGTTTTAGTAAGAGAGACACTTAAAAAAGATCCCAGACAGAAGCTTAAAGAAGTCCAAAGGGAGCAATTAAGAAATGGCCAAAGCACTGCAACAATTAGGATAGCAAGGTTTGTTCTATAACTAAAGCTGGTGACTTCTGTAGGAGCTATATAAATGCACTGAGAGCCCTTTTAAAATTTTGCTCGGTCCTTTCCCTCATTTTCACAAATGAATAGAGCTATTCATTTCAATGGAACATTTGTCTACGTGGGTCTGGAAAGCTGTCTGAGCAACTTGCACAGCTCCAGGTAGCAAATGTTTGTAGAATACCAGGTGCTTGTAATACTAATCTGGATGGCATCAGCACAAAATAAAGTGGCTCAGTAGAAACCACTCACTACAAAGACTAAAACAAACTAAGCGATTGGCTGTACCAAATAATTGGATACTTTCAATAGATAAGAAAAACAAATCAAAGAAGAATCAATCTTCCTTTGTCTAGGTCAAAGTACAGCAGATTGGCAGGGACAGGAAAAGGCATAAGACTTTTAAGTGTTGATGTCAAAAAGGAAAATGAATGTAAGGAAGTCTATTATTAAGGATTCAACATGGTCTTCCCTAAAACAAAAACAGTAAAAGTGTTCACTTATTCTCAGATGCACACTCAAAGTGAAAGATCTATCTGTTTTGCCACCATAGGCACTCTATTTCCACAGCTTCAGTGTCAATTATATGACGGACTTGATGAAATACTCCTTAGAAAAGAAATGCCAAGGATTAACATGATTTACTAATGCAGTAAAATACAGGACACCTGTAAATTTATTACATTTATTTGTCTAATGGCTTCCTCTTCACAATCTCTGCCTGTCTCACATCTAGTTAGATTTCATCATACTTTCAGAGCCATGAATAACTCCCTCTCATCTATTCATCATTGCTTCTACATATTTTGTCCTTTTCTAGTCCCATCTCTTTCAGCAGGCTGTACACAATGTTTGCCACTTCAATTCTGACTAGCGAGGGGTTTTTGTTTTTCTTTTCTGTGTGGTTGCCAATTCTTAGGAGTTATCCATGAAGATAGTTCAGCCCTGACACAGCCTTGAGCAAAGCTGATAATTAGTGAAGAAGCAGAGAGACAACTAATGAATAATTCTTAAATTTAAAAAAAAAAAGCCCATAACAAATCATAGCAAGGTCAATGCCTGCTTAATCATTCAACTTACATGTTGAATTGACCTTTTTTTCTTTCTGTTATCAAGTGGTTTCCTTTCTGACTATGTAATTCCTAATATATTGCTGACCTTATCTGAGAAAAGTATCAAGAGCACATTTTAGAATTACTACAGTTCTTGAGCTATTCCTTTGCGTATAATAATTTCCCTAGTACTTGATTACCCCCTAAGGAGGTGCATTTAAGATCCATGGAACACACAACTTGATATCTACATGGAAATAGCAAAAAGAGATAAAAAATGTTTTCTTACTAGACCTTGGTTACACGGGTACTGTATGGGAACATCTCTTTCTGATATAGAAAGGTACCTGTTTGCAGTGAGAAATGATGCATTTTACTTACAGCTGGATTTTACTGGAGCAGATTTAAGTAGCTTTCAGCAGTATTTGTGAGGACTAGTAAGAATTTTCCTCTGAAAGGAATCTATAGATATCCAGGAAATAGCAATAGCTATAATAAATCATAAACTGAAATCTGCAAAAGCTGAAACTATTTGGTATCATGGAGTTGAAGGGAGAGGTAAAGATGGAGAGTAGAGAACAAAGTACGATTTGGATTAAATAAACCATTTTAAACTATAACACCTCCTGTTGTGCAAAATTACTCGGAAAAGCAATAGTTATTTCAAAAATTGTTGTGGGGTACAAAGCTGGTGACAAAACATCCATCCTTGCTGCAGATGAGCAGGTCAAGTTTTCCTGACATCTCTCAATGAATGCCTCTTTGGGTGTGTACCTATACTTTAATACACAGCTGTATGAAGAAGATATAAGTATTTACAGAAAAAGTACTGTAAAAAAAACCCCACACCTAAACAACAACAACAAAAAACCCCAGCCAGAACAGCTTTCTTATGAAAAATTTAACTTATATTTTTAGGGATGCATTTTGCCTGAAGTTCTTACTTTCAAATTTCCTCACTCTCTTGCTGGCTCAAAAACATCTTACAAAAATAGGAAATATCTATAGTTCCTTGTGGGAGGCCAGAGCCAGCTCATGGGGAATGCATGAAGAAGTAAGTGTGAGTGCTACAGGCTATTCTGGACTCTGTTGCAGTCCTATTTCCACATTACTGAGGGAAAAGTGATTTATTGCTGGGGTATTAGAGAATAGCTGATAAAATATCATTGTTTTGTATTAACAACTTGCTTTTGAGATGCTCTGCTGGTTTGCTCAGAATATGAATTAAGTTCCTAAAATGTAGCTTTATAAAAGCTCAATGAATACGAACATCTATAAACCAAGTAAGAAAAGAAAATTCTTTTTCTGCTTATTAAATGGCAGTCAGGAGGTCAGATTTAGTTATCCCCACATAACCCCACTGAACTTGCTCAATGGGGTTGCAGTGCTGCAAGCCAGAGCAGAGCTTAGCCCAGTGTGCAAATTGCCGGAAGAACAAACCTTCGCTACAGAGCTCAAAAGAATCCTTGTGCTCTATGAAGGAAAGGTATAAAAGCGTGCTTGTTAATACTAGTCAACACAGTCCACTTTCTGGAAAAAGAAGGAGGATCTTGGTAAGAACCTGTGGCTCTCCTACCTAGCAGGGCAAAATTTCTCCAAGAGAAAAAATAGCCAAGTAGAATTTTAAAAAACACCGTGTGCTCTGTACATCTTTATAATTGTATGACACATTCCTATGGGATAGTCTTCCTTCAGGAAAAATCAACAGCTCAGTAACTGACATTATTGTGTAGTGTTTTTAACTCTTCATCATATTTTTCCTCTTTAACACAAAAATTATTATTCTCAGAACTCAACATGCAGGGCATTTTTTTTACCAAATCTTTTGTGTGCTAGTATTATCTCATTATCTGTGAAAATCCTGCTTATTCCAAATCCTAGAAATTGATATAAACTGTCTTCTGGTATCACTTCAGAGGAAGAAAGAAGCAGCATGCTTCTTTCTGTGAGGAAAAGAGAAAAATAGGAGATCTATTGTATGGCTTTTAAAGAAAAGAAAATGTGTTTAAATAATATCGAAGTCTGTAGGTCTGACATAAAACTAGGAGTGGATGGTACTCTATCTTATTTAATATTTAGTCACCCTCATAAAGAAAGCCTATGCTCTCACCATGTCAGTCATTTGGCCTCTATTTTACCACCTGGAAAATATGCAAGTGAGAACCCTTCATAGGTTAAACAAGTGGCCAGTCCAGCCTAAACCACCACAATAGTACAGCCCCTGGACACCCTATACTAACCACAGAGGATGCTGCACCACGGGGAGGGATTCCAGTTTGTCACAGCTGCTGCCCTTGCTCTCATTTGCCCGAGAGGGCTTGCTGTCAGTAAACCTGCAATCTCGTTCCCTCCTCCTACCCATCAACACCCAGTTAATAGGTTTCACGGGTTTGTGACATGTAGAATGTAGGTGGGTTTGTACACCTGCATGGAGGCAGGCTCTTTCTTTTATTCCTCCCAATATTGTCCCAGTGTAGACACAGAACAACTTTTGGATTGTTTCTTGGGCTCTGCATTCCTGCAGAGGGGGCCAGAAAATTCAGCTGTCTCTGACTACCTGATCCCAGTGAATGTCTCATTTTAGAAAAACTGTGAAGTATATAATACTTTTAATAGAGACAATTGGAAGCGCAATGTGACTCAATGTTTTGACAAAGTATTGTCCTCTAAGGCAATCTGCTCATCAAAGTTTTCACTTTAGTAATTCATTATCCATTTTCTGTGCTTCCCACTCTGAAAAAACTCAAACTTTTCCCCTTATTGGTGGTTTATCTTTCTTCACTTCAGCCTTTGTGGAACGTGTACCAATACAGTCTTAATGATCTTTGTATTTTTAAAGAATTTTGTCATAAGTTAAATGCAATATGACTTTCCCAAAACAGTATGGAAAAAGAAAAATCATGATCTATCTGTAAATGCTCTGTGTACCACAGCCATTTATTACTTCATACTGAAATTTGAAATATGAGAACAAAGCAAAGGCAAAGCCAAATAAAAAAGCCACACCAGAAAGGAACATCTGCAAAATTCTATGAAAAAAAATGCACAAATGGTACAAATTAAACCTTTTCTGGCTTTTCTTACAGCTGCACAACCTCACACTCAGCAAGACAGGAAGGACTATTGGAATATTTCCTATTCAGTTTTAAGAAGCAGAAGCCCATACCATTTATTGGAAACATTAAATAAAAGTCTGTGTGCTGTCACACTCAAGAAAATGTAACAGCTGATAAAGAATAAAAATGGGAATCATGAAATGCAGTGAAAAGTGCAAGAAATTCCAACTTTCATCTTTAACACAGTCTTTAATATGGCTACAGTTGATTTTGCTTATAAGTGATATGGACCAGTGGAGAAGATGTTGCATCTCACACTGAGAGGACACACAGAAACTTCTGCAAAAATCTTTTTATTAGAAAACACAGCTTGTGGAAAATGAAAGCATTAATAAGAATAAGCATATTCCTGTGACTTTTGATTTTGGTAAAGAATCTTATGGAATTCCAAAAATAATGGCATGTGCCTTTTCAAACATTCCTTTTGACATAGCAGGTCATTATTTTAGGGGGCAGGGGGGGAACCACAAAAAAAACCCCACACTAAAGAAATAACCAAGTTGAAATGGTAAAAATTCACAAGTCACTTACACTTATCTGTATACTCTTTCAGTAAGTTGGTTTATGGATCTTTTCCAAAGTTAAAGCTTGTCTTAATGTTTAGGAAAGGAAACCTCAAAAATCTGGAGAAATATCCCAGATAAACTGCTTCACAATCAGTAACTGGCTGCTTACACTGAAATATGGTCTGCACCAATGAAGTCAGTGTGGGAAGGACCGGGACTCAAAACAAGGAAAGAATTTCTAGCCACAGACCAGACACTATAGGGCAAAGAACATTTCAGGAAGATTTTCAGTGGTAAAATTCTAGATTACATACTTGCTGATTTGTGGATTAGTGTCAGAAAATTAATACAGATATTTCTCCTATCAAGCACATAACATTCCTAACTGCACTTTTAGTATCAGCATACTTGTTATATTATTTTGACGAATAGTAATTTGAAATTAATCTTGTCCAATATATCACCTACTGTAGGATTTTGCAGGCAGGTATTGTATAAATGCAGATGGCCTCACTCTGAATCCAGAAGAAAGGAATTTGAAAAGGAATACAATATCACCGAAACATGTAAAAGTGCTCTTTCTGCAGTGGAGAACGAAGAGTTGCGTTTGCAAAGGTCCAAAGGACCCTTCAGACATGACAGCTGTCATGGCATTTGGACTGCCCTGTGAAAGTGTGCTTTTAGTTTTCCTTCATTTTACATTGCTTCAGGGACCCTTAAGCAAAAAAAAAAAAAAAAAAAATCTTGTTTCCAGTAATTGGGTAGAAACTGGAAAGATATCTGCAATCTTTCTAGGTAGATGCACAATCTCTAATAAGCGCTGTAATGGAAAATAAAGGAGACGTTCACCAATAGAGGAAAATATTTCCTCATGCTTATGTATACTCTCAATTATAGTTTTGCAGGTAAAACCAGTACTTATTTATAAAAAAAAAAAAAAAAAAGATCACTGTTCCCTAAAGCTAAAGCTATTCTGAAATATATTGCTATTTCTAGAAGTGACAGTGAAATGACAAGCAACAAGAAGAAAAATTCTTAACCATTAGATAAACTTTATACAAGGTAAACATTATGTTTTAATCACTTTATACCTTTAATATTGTTATTAAATATAGTGAACGATGTATTTGTATATAAGCTTACGCTTTTGACAAAAAATAATTTTTTTGTAAGCCAAAGACTGGATATTACATTTGCAAAGACTATGCTGTTACCAGTAATGGATGCACATTTCCATGTCAGAGAGTGAGAACATTTCTTGAAATATGAAGCTGAAGAAAGATAGGTAAAAGCATGCATCAAGTGAAATCAAAGATTTGCAGGATCAAAATAAATACATAGAGAGCACACCAAGTGTCTTCCACAGCATATTAAAATCGTGCGTAGAAATGAGCTGCCTGGGAGGACACAGCTGGGCTGTATGCCTGTCCTTTTCAGCACTGAATGATGGGAGAGGATGTTCACAAGTGGTTATCAACACACTAAAAACATTTACTCCCCTGCTTCCTGTCTCTGACTTACTCTTTCTTCAAATCTGAACCCACTGAGGTACAGCAGCACAGTGGTCCTCTGTCAGCTAGCCCATAGGAGGAATGGAAACACTAACTGAAAGTAACAGTTATATTCAAGCCTATAAAGAACCATATGTCACAGCTGCAGATAGCAGTGACACCTCTGTCACCAGCTGTTAGTCACGTTCCAGCCTTTAAACCTTTATATAGATATAGCCAGGATTGCAGTTTCATGATATTAAACTATTTCTAAAAGCCTGGAGGAGAATTCTGTATTACAAACACATGAAAATGTGTATAGACTGCATAAATTGAAATGTTCACATTAATTTTCACAAATAGGGACTTCCCTTAGCTGGCTCAAGGGTTTATGTGCTTTGTGGTCAGGGTAAAGAGAATCGCTGTCTGTATTTGCAGTTCAACTTGGCACTGAAGTAGCAAATAAACTTTGCTTGTGGCTGCTTTCCAAAGCAAACAGAACTTTTATCTCTATTTGAAACTTTTATTAGAACAATGGATATCACATCTAGTATTTATAAATTCCTTCTGTCCAGCACTAACATGGACCATAGAGAAGGATAATTTAGGTAATTAGCTAAAAATGAAACCGAGGACAGAGGAAAATTTGTGCATAGTGCAATGTGTTAGGACAGAGAGGTGGTCAGATCTTGTGCTCCTCTGTTCACCCTCTTAACTCTATAGCATCCAGAAAAAGAAACTTGACTCAGCTACAGTTCTCCTGGGAACCCTGCTCTGGCATATCTCCTTTTCTTCCACTCACAGTGAACCTCCTTTTAAAAGACACAATCTGCCCTGGAATCTGGTTTCGTATTTTGAGTCAGAAAAATACTAGCTCATTCTTCTGTTTATTCCACAATAAGTGATACAATTTTTCTGATGCTATCAAGTATATTTAACACCCCAATAAAGGTACTGGGATCAGCTTTATGAATATTTAACTCTTAAAGCTTGGACTCCTCTGTATATAAAAAGAACATTTACTTAAAGACCGATCCTTGATATTTGATGCTGATCATATACTGTTCACTGTTTCCAGCCATTCATGGATGGGCTCCAGATATTTCCCTGACACATAAAAGAATTTTATTTTATTTTAATACTCTTGGAGTAGCTGGAAGCATTTTTCAATGAAGGACCTCACTCAGGGTGATATATTTGGTGAACAAGCTTTCCAAATAACTCTTCAAGAGCCTATACTGTACTACTGCATGCTGATAATGTACATGTTAGTGCTGTTGTGCTCAGCACAGATATTCCACCAACAGAAGTACTTCAAGCTGAGAATCTGCCTGCCATTTATTGTACATTATTTAAAAAGAACTCTGTTTTATCTACCAATCCACTGAAAACTAGTTTATATATCTACTGTTACTGTGAGAAAGTAGTGAAGCTGTAATAAATGTTACTGGGCTACGAAACTGAAGTAAAAAGCAAACTCCCAGTTTTGTGGACAAACAGGGGAAAGATTTAAGAGAATGACAACTTGGCTTCTGTTTCTTTAACAAAACAAAACCAGGCACTTCAAGTGCAGGCAGGCATCCATTTGCTTAGGGAGGCAGATTGTGTGAGCAATACTCACTTGTGTAGCTCGTGTGCTCTCTTCCACATGGCAGAGGAACTGCAGCTGGTCTGTCTTGGCAGCCCTTGTCACACTGCAGCCATATCAGCCCTTGTCAAACCACAGTACCCAGGAAATTAGGGTTGGAAAGATACACTAGATCTATCAGTTTGTCAGTCCAGGGCACTTCCCTTATTCCTTGTCCAGGTCATTTGGAAGGACAAGAAAATTTCCAAACTCTCCCATTTTTCACCAGACAGGTTTATTTTCATCTGTCACTTTTCTCTTACTTGTGTAAAAATTAGTATTTTTATTTAATAGAATCATAGAATGGTTAGAGTTGAAAGGGACCGTAAAGATCATCAAGTTCCAACCCCCCTGCCATGGGNCAGGTGGGGTCTCACAAGCGCAGAGTAGAGGGGGAGAATCACCTCCCGTGACCTGCTGCTCACAATTCTTATTGCCCACAGTAGCAGTCAGCACAAAGTCTTTAATGAGTACAGGACTCCAATCCTTTTGTTACAAAATACCATTTTTGAGCACGGTGCATTCCTGCTTGCATCTACGCTACCATTTCTCTGTTGCTTGAAGTCATCTGAGAAGGACACTGTGTACAGAAGATGAGAGGTAGACAGAAGCACAGCCACACCAATTTGAGCATTACTGGCTACGTAGCCATGGCAAAACCCAAGAACCTACCTAAAAAAATAATTGGACAATAGTCTGAGGTGGTATCTGTGCTGCCATGAGAGTATAGGCAGCTCAAGATTGGCATTTAGCTTTCAAACATGACCTAATTGCCATTTCTTCCATTAGTGATAACAGTTCTAAACAGTCCTTTTATACCAAGCTGTTACTTACGTCAGTTGGATAATGATCATGATGATGAAGTGTTCCTAGCTAAAGAAACTTTTCCTCATATAATGGTTCCTGTGGAGCATTTGCCTTAGTCTTTCTGTCCTGTGTGTTAGGAAGAAGGGCAGCTCACAGAAGCATATGTTTTGCCTTATCTGCAGCCTGAGCCTGATTCTCCAGAAGGAACTGAGAAGGAAAAAGGGGTTACAGCAGCATCACTCAAAATCCCCAGTGTCTCTCTGCATTAACACACTTGATTGCAGACCTCTGCTAGGGAGTAGATTTATAAGGATGCTCCAACCTTATTAGTCTCAACTAAAAGTAACTAAAATATTGTTAGGGGAAATAATATAGAACTGAAATAATATAGAACCGACATAACTTCCATAAGAAAACTTCAACATAAAACAGTTTGTGAAGAGAGGGGTTCTTCCACTAAAAAGGGGAGAATTACACCTCTTTCATCACTCCATATTTAATGCAAGCAGAAATTACCATTGAATGTTATTGCATGGATATACAGAAACAACAAAAGGCATTGGCTCAGTTCCTCTCTTTTGTGCACAATGTGCAACTTCTGTTGTCTTTATTTCCTTTTTGTTATGGTATTTCCAATCCTGAATGAAAGATCTTACAGATATATAAAAAGATTTGGGTGGAAATATAATACCTGCAGTTTTGTAGTTTGTCATTTCTAAAAACCCAAAACACCATGCTTAGCTTTTTAAATTGAAAACTTCAGTTATGCCCCTACCACAAAAACATGTCTATGCTATCATGTGGATCTCAGCAATTACAGTTTGTTTCTATGATCTGAACTGTATAAAATCTCCCAACAGTTATTTCGGACAAAACATATTTCTATGTTGTTATTAAACCTTTTTAAATCACTTTCTATTAATTCGATTATGTCAAATAAACAGGTTGGCATTTCAGAGGAAGTTAAAAAGTAGTTAATTTAAGAACTTGATAGTAACTGATTGGCTTTGTTTTGAAGAATGCATTAGTAGGCAACAGTCTTAAATTAATGCAAATAAGGTCTAGCCTTGGTAAAATTTTTTTGCAAAATCTTCACTTTTAATTACCTGTTCTTCAAATAATGGAAGAATATAGGAAAAATGGAAATAAACCTTAGGAAAGTAGTTTAACAGCATGCTTTCGTACCTGTCTAGCATAATACATTAATGGTTTGAGATGAAACAAATATATCCTTTGAGAAGGAATTTAAAAAAACCCAGAAAGTTTCTTTCATTCCTGCAACCATATTTCACTAAATGAGGATTCCAGGTAAAAACAGAACGGAAATTAAAATTAGTATCATTCTAACTCTAGATTAATGTGGCATGGAACCAAAGCAGAATGTAGCAGCAATAGAGAAGATAAACAGTGTCTCTTCCAAGAAAATTTACATCTGCTAATATTTATGGCATGAACTTTTCTTTCTTATGAAATTTGTATCTACTCACCCCATTTTTTCCTGAGGGAACCTATTGCCTTAGTGATGACAGATTTGTTTTAAGAGACATTTCACCTCAGTAAGCAAACAAATCTGCGTTTGATAGACATAATGCAAGAAAGTAAGGAAGATCTCATTTTCTTGGTCTTGGCAGTGATCTTTTTAGAGGAAAAATGCATACATTTTTTCTTTGACCAGGGTGCTTGTATTGTTATTACTTACTCAAGCAAGTGCTTGAATAAACACGAATATCAGTAAACAAACCTAGGATAAATATAAAGCTATGCTTTTTCATGGAGAGTATTATCAGTTCATTTGCTAATCTATAGTCTTTTTTTAGAGAGTTGAACTGTAAGCAGCTGTCCACATTTCATCCTAATAATTTTTTAACTTGTATTACCATAAACAAATCTTGATGCATTTATTCAGGCAGAGTATTCCATAATGCTTTCTTATCAAAAAATCTCAAACAGGACTGAATTTTGCTTTAGTATTGTAAATAAATTCTGCTCAATGTTGCATTCAAGCAGCATAAAATTCCATATATAAATAAAGAGCATGCAGCAACACACAGCAGGCAAAATTTTGGAATAGCAATGTACTCTTTCACATACCACTTTAGTAAATATTAATACATTTTTTGTTTAAAGGTTTTCCACTTACTGCCCTCTATCTGAAGTTGATTCTCCCCAAAATGAAATCAGTGTCTGTTTTGTAATTTGGTGTATAGAAGAAGATTGAAGCAGGATCCCACCTACCCTTACAATTCCCATCCCATTAAAGACTGGATACTGGAAGCTCTGGTTTTCTAATTAACCAGTGAAAACATTCAGATTGCAGAATGTTCTCTGGGTTAATCCCTTTTCTTGGGATGAAAAGAAACAATTTATGTTGTACAATGTAGTTTGTACAATGGCTGTACAAAACTACAGTACCATTTTTTGTGACTATTATTTCTAATTCCTGAAATTATGGATTCAAACCTCAGTGTTCACATGTATAAGTCAAAGATTTATGAAACTTGCTGAGTGACATAGGACCATAAATGTATTTAACTTCCAGTATCAGAAAGCTCATCTAATCAAGGTGTATTTTGTTGGTATCTGATTCCGTAAATTTCTCAGTTGCAAGTAATTATATCTGATTTCCGGAGGCAATCATGTATTTAAACAACATGAACTGTGCTCATAAATAACTGAATAAATTCAAATGCAAATAGGAGGCAGTTGTTTAGAAACTTTGGTGGTTTTAACTCAGCTGGTTTTGTCTCAGACTCTTTGTGGCCTTGTTCTTTCAGCAACAAATTCCCACTAAAAATCCCGGGAATTTGAAAAGTGCAAGCATGTCAGATTTGGTGGCGATAGCTTAACATTTAGTCGTCACCAACGTTTGAGACTGAGATATAAAAGTTATAGTAGTCTCATGGCACCACAGCGCAGTAATGACCCATCCAATCCGTCAAGAGTGGTATGAGATCACTGTATGATAAAATAAGCACAAGGGATTAATGAGATCAGATCCTAAAATGCATTTTGCCTTTTAAGAAAAGCCTCTGTCTTCCTCATTAAGCATTGCCAAGAGAAGCTATTTCAGATGGTAGTGTGGTTACCACATACTTTCTCGATGTAGTAGCTATTCCATCTTTCCTGTCATGAGGATATATGGGTTTCATTTTGTCACTCTACTCAAGATTGAGAGGAGTGGGGATGTTCTATCTGTTTTCATGGAGGCAGAACAAGGTTTTTATTGAAAAAAAGGAACTGCATATTTGCGCCTTAAAAAAAAAATCTAAATAAATTGCAGAACAGAAAATTTTAGATAAATTCCTCTTAGTCTTTGACACTTGGTCTACATTTCCCTCATCTTCCAAGACAGATTTAATCAATAGTTCTCTTTGCAGTGCACTGGTAAATGTCTGCATAATTTATAAGCCACAGGCATCCAGTACAGAGTGAAGGAACAAGCAGTACCTGGTTAAGACAGAAAATAGCAAGTGTTTGTGAAAGGTTTTCATGTGGCACAGTTTATCCAACTGTGAAAATATTAGTTGGGATATTACTGAGTGAGTGCTCAGAGCTCTTTGGCTGCTGACCAGGATAAATGATCCAAGCAGAGGAGCTGACTGCAGATTAGTTACATATAGAGAAGACAGAAAGAAACAAAAGAAATCTGACTCAAGAGAGAACAGCATGTGGGCTGAGATACTAATCCAGAATTTCCTGAGTTATTTTGTCTTATGCCATTATCCTCTGTGGACTCTGCTCTTCTTCCCACATTCCCATAAATCCCACCTTGCACTGTCCTATGGGTTTACACCATCTACAGTTGCAAATATTACCACATCCCTTCCTCCAGGATGGTCTCTGGTTTGAGAGACAGTGGTGTAACTGCTAGGAAAAAAATAAATTGTGACACAAGTAGGGCACAGGGTTCAACAATATCACCACATCTGCTCAATGCAATAATTATCTGAAAAAAAAAAAAGAAAAAAAAACAGTCAAAAAAGTCAAATATGGCTTTTCTCCTTTACATGTCATCTTCCTCAATTATACCTCCACAAATTTTTGCACGCTCTGAATGTAATTCTCCAGTCTGATTCAGTTGTAAGTTTGCATTTCAGACGGTCTTTCTGCACTCATCATCAGTACTTCAGACTCCACTGAACTCTGAGACCTTGTCAGTCATCCCACTGCTGTTCTGTACTGTGATCAAAGAACAACTTGAATGAGATTTATTTCAGACAAAGTTAGAATGAGTTTGTTTAGCTATCCCAATAGACCAGAAAGATCTCTCTGTTCTAAGATGCTCCTTTGTATATTTAACTTTGTCCCCGTTTGGGTCTGACTGAATACCTTGTATTTTGCCACAATCTAGTAAGCAGTATTTTAAAATACTGTAACAAAATTATACCCTAAAACCAAAAGAAGGTTGACATATCCTGAAATCCATATGGAGTTGGATGCTTTTGTTTGCTTTTGATTTTATAAGCAAACTGCTCAAGTACTATTCAAGGTACAACAATGTGAAACATGGGGTAGCTTTGGGTTTTGTCATATATGTCATATATTAGAATTTTCTTTTGTTGATTGCAGAGGCAGGCTGGAGGACATCCATTATGTCTTCCACTCTACCCAGCATTTCTAAAATATTAGGTATAGGATCCTTAACGGCTGAGGTAATATTGCACAGAAACCACTGAAATATGAATCTACCACAAAGACAGTTGAAGTTTTGCAGTATTCAGGACATGCTCTGCTCAGCACCGTTCGTATCACAGACGCATACAACTGTAAGAGATCTTCCTTGCAGAACCCACCCTTTAGTGCAATGAGGCATTATCAGCTCCTTTCATAGAATGATGTTTTGTCTGGCCTTGTCCCCAAATGGGAAGGATTGCATAGCCTCGAAGGGTAGCCTGGTGTAGTGTTTATTTCCTGTGAAGGTATTCTTAATAGTTTTCCTAACTGAGATTTCCTGCTTAGTTTTCCTGATATATAAGCTAAATATTCCTGTTGTAAAGTGGTGTTCTTAGGATTTTATAGTCAAAGGACATAGAGAAGCAGGTCTCTAACAAACTTTTTTTGTTCTTGACAGTCTCACACTGTGACATAACATTTGATGATCTTTATCACAAATCATTAATAACTTTGACTTTGCAAAAAAATGATCACATTTTCAACTGTGCCAACTGCAGTATGTTTTTTCTCACCAGCTGCTAATGTTCTACGGAAAGTCTGATCTATAATTTTCATACACAGATAAACTCAATTTACTACTGCTAACACTTGCATGTACGCTAATGATGCACTGGTATCTCCATCAGTATGACATAGCGTCTCCTTGTTATCCCATCTTTTAAATATTTCTCTAACGTAATTAGCAAAATGTCTGACAACCTGCTCCCTACACCTTCACTTACATACCTATGTCATCACACACATTTCCATATCTTACATTCCAGTCTATGCACAACATTCTGCTCTGCAAAATAAACCTTTCCTGTTCAAATCTACTGTGTCTATTTCTTTATGCTATTTAATTCTCAAAACAGTATGATTGCATAGCAACTTGACTCTATCAAGGATTTTCTATCATTCATGCTTGCTTATTTTTATTAATTATTTTAATTTGTAGAAATCAGTAAAGAACTCTGTCATTTTACTAGCAGCAGCACCAATTAGTGTTGTTTAGTATGTTTTTCAGTGTAGTTCTATATTTCACAGCTCATCACATTAACAGCATGTTTGTGTAGATGATTGCTGTGCTATATGGGTGCTGTGCTTCACACAACCATTTTAATGTGTTGTTTTTATTACAAACAAATCTGCTCTCTGCTAAGCATTTATTGCTTGTTTTTATAATCGGTTCATATTTCTTAAGTAGATGCTCTTGTAACTCTTAAATTGCAAATCTCTGTTTTAAGATACCCTTTAAAATTCACATTCTTGTGTTGCAGTAATGACAGAACACAAAATGAATTGTAATACCCCATCAGAAGGACAAATAAAAAAGAAAGGATTTCAGTAGGACTGTCACTGTTAAAACTCCATTTTCATTCCCTTATTAACCCAACCACTATCTCTTCAGATTAAAATATTTGTTTTACTCTGCAGTTCTGTACCATTGTAGCTAATGTTCTCTGCTATGGACCATTTTTAGTAGATATGTTATACCTTTCTCACATCATAATTTTGGCTTCTCCAAGTGACAGAAAAATTGCAACCTCCTGTTTTCATTCTTTGCCAGGGTCCTGTTTAGATAGAATACTTTGATTACTCCATTCTTTTCAAACACTGTATTTTTCATTTTCAAAAGATATAATAAAGATGTGACTTAGTAGAAGACTGGTATGATACTTAGCTAGCCTGATTTCATAATACATGCTAAAGCCATACAAAGTTATAATTACAGTCTGGATAAAGGCCAAATATCTTGATCTTAATGACAACTGCAGCCAAGTTTTAGGTATAACTATGTCAAATTCCTCTTTGATAAGTGAGACTTTTTATTTATTTGTTTGAAGACCTTTTCTTTTCTTTTTTTTTTCTCCACTAAACTGCATATCTATTTGGTGTCATTTGCAAAGCTTATTTGCAAGGCACAAAGGACCTTGAATTCCTTCAAGCTTATTTTCTGAGATCAAATCTCTCTTGCCAAATGCAACTATAGACTTGTATTTCTACTTAGTAAAGCATTTTAGGCATTAAATTATTGGTTACTAAATATTAAACTTGAAAAAGGAAGTGGTCCTTTACATTTAGCTAAGGTTAGTTGGTGAAAATTGTAGATTTGATAGGTGTAGTTCTATATTTATTCTAAGTTGAATCCACTAAACCACAAACAAATGGTTTTCTAGTCTCCTGCTTCTAGACAATCAATTAGAAGCTTGCAATTACTCAAACTGCAAACCATCTGCTACGACATACATCTGTATACCACCTTCAGCAGGAGTCAGATGAATAAGTATGTCTGTAGATCAGCATTTTTGAGGCTTAATTTATTTCAGAATAACTCTTCTTGTTAAAAATACTGTGCATGGTGCTAAAGACATGGAACTGTTGGAGTGGGTCCAGAGGAGGGCCCCAAAGATGATTAGAGGGATGGAACAGTTCTGTGAGGAAAGATTAAGAGAGTTGGGGTTATGCAGCCTGGAGAAGAGAAGGCTCCAGGGAGGCTTTATTGCAGCCTTTCCATACCTAAACGGGGCTTGTAAGAAAGATGGGGACAAACATTTTAGCAAGGCCTGTTGTGACAGGACAAGGGATAATGTCTTTAAATTAAAAGAGGGTAGATTTAGACTAGATATAAGGAAGAAATTTTTTACAATGAGGGTGGTGAAACACCAGCATAGCTTGCCCAGAGAGGTGGTAGATGCCGCACCCCTGAAAACATTCAAGGTCAGGTTGCATGGGAGTCTGAGCAACCTGATCTGCCTGAAAATGTTCCTGCTTATTGCAGGGTATTTGGACTAGATGACCTTTAAATGTCCCTTCCAACCCAAACTATTCTTATTCTATAATGAGGAACTGAGAAGTATTCTTGAGCAACTCTTGAGCTTCCACTGGCAAAAACTTTGCCATATAGAAATAATAGGAAATCTTTCCATTAATTTGTTTGATTTGGAGCAGGTCTTTGGAAAAAAAAATAGTAATTTCTCAGTTCCCCAGAGATTTTAAATTTTTATATAGTTGTAACAGTTTGTTTATCTGACTAAATGCCCATGGAAAGTTATTTAAACAGGTTCATCGGTAACAAAAGTCAAAGAGTATAAAATTTAGAACAAGTGCTGGCATCTTTTAGCAGCTATTTTCTCAGCTTGGGAAGTTCAGAAAAGTAAAGCTAACACAGAAAACAGTTCTGTGAAATGACTTTTGATCATTTACTTGGGTAAGTCAGAGGTAGCATTCTCAACAGCACAAAAAGGCAGAAAAATACCCCATCATCCCTTGAAAAGGAGTCATATACTTGTTATCTGCTGGATACTATTAGAAAACCTTTCTCTGTATCTTCTGTATAATAAACTTCCATTACGAAAACTGGAAAGAGCAACTTTTATCTCTGTAAGGAGTATTACTTTTTTTTTTCCACAAAAATATTTTTACCAAAAATTAAAGTGTTTCAGCACCTTTTTGCAGACCCTTTAGATTAAGTACAAGAATTTGAATACATTGCTAGAAACATTGTAGGCCAGCTTATTTTTTAAGTAAATGCAAAATCCTAGCATTGTCAAAGTGATTAAACATCCAATAAAGGCCTGAACTCAAAATGTACCATACTTCTTGGTGGTATATTTTTCTTCTCTTTCAGTTAATCTGCACTTCATCTAATAGATAATTGCTTCAGTATGACATACCATTTGTGTATGTATTTATATTCATATTTACCTAATGAAATCAAAATAAAAGTAAAACATGGGAAAAAACGTATTTTGAAAGAAAAATTAATGAAAGCTCTTTTTTCAAAATACATGTGGAAGTCATGTAAAGATTAGTCATTGGTTATTTCCATCACAACATGCTGGATTTTCTAAGGTGATTGCTGTGTTGAATGATCAAATTTATTTCCTTAAGTATTGTTTTTTATTCTAATAAACTCCTTTGTTATCAATCAGTTTATAAGCATATGTCATACAGATTTTATCACAAAGGTTGATGTGATTTGCATTTTTTTTTAACTCAAATTTTGAGATCTTGCATATTAGCAACAATGCTTAAAAACTGGAGACAAGGTATCTTGATCAGCTGAGAAATTCCAGCATTTCTAAACTTAAATTGCTCCATCCATCATGATATATTTAATATAAGAAAATAGTTCCAAAATGGCAATCATGGTAAAATCAACTTTGAAATATTAGTCTTTACGTGTTATTTTCGTGATATTCCTATAACTGAACTATTTCATTTTTTTCAGGTTGTGAAAGTGACCTGAAATGTTGTGGTTTTATTAAACTAATTTTTAAATTAATAAAGGACTCCTATATCTGCAGTAGTACTGAGGTTCCAGGTATTACAAACCTTACATAAATTGCAGGAATATAGGCCACCAACGGGTCCTATTTAAGATGACAAAGACTCAAAGCAATGTACTGAGAACAACACAGTTACATAGTTTATTAGAGTGTTTTGAAATAACCGTTGAAATTCAGATAAGAAAGAGTAATTTCTGATCTGGGTCAAGCAGATTTTAAAGAACTAAACTCATTTTGAGTTTCCTTATCTGAAAAAAAGCCCCAACTTAAAATTAACAGCCATTAAAAAGTCTAGTTTGTAGAAACTGCCGTATTGGTTGATAACATGTTGTCACATGAAATTTCCAACTATTTCTAGTTCAAACATTGTACAAAATGCTGCCTCTGCCAATTAGACATGCATCGGCCCTTCAGCACAAAGCCATTTTGCCATGTGATGTTCTAATGCAAAAGGCACAACATTCATGAAAAGAGCACTGGGTTTGCCAGAGTGAATATTTAGTTATTCTTTAAGTTGTCATTTGTGGGTTTATGAAAGAACAAATGTTAAAAAAGAGAGAAGGCGTTTTCTTGGAAGAAGAGAGGGATACAGATGATTACAATATGAAGTACAACATAATCATATATTTACTGCACAAACCCAACCACAGGAATATATAACAAATATATACATCCATTTTGAGAGTTACAGCAGATGTTCACCTATTTGAAGTAAAGGCCAACAGATTTCCCTACCCCTTTAAACCTTGTCTAAGGAAAGAAAAAAGTCCCAAACAAAATCAAACAAAAAATGAAAATAGACACACAAACACTTTTCCTTTGTATGGGTCTCAGTTCCCCAGCTATTCAACTTCAGGCTTTTGGGTTATAGAACTACCTAAAAGAGCTGACAACATTCACAAAATGCAGGTAACTGCTTTAAAACTTATTTCAACTGTTGCATTACCAAAGTTTTGAAAATTGTCAAGCTACGGTAAAAGCCACCCCCACCCTGCTTTCTTTTTAAATGTCACCTGCAAAGAAAAAAAAAGGAAGAAAAGTTGTTTGTACCTTTTACTGCCTAATGATTATTTGCCCATTAAATTCCATGCAGGTTCCTCTTCAGCCTGACAAGATTCAAATGTATATTCCCAAGCGAAAGATGTGGATGTTGGAGCCCGCCTGTAGAGTGACAAAGTAGAGGAAGGACTACACCAGCACAAAATAGGTTATGGACTGGCAGAGCATCCCCTGCAAGGCAAGCAAGGAGCTGAATGCTCTCAGGAATATAGGGGAAAAGCACTCACTTCCTAGGTGAGTACTAGGACATTTCACTCATCTACAAAAAGGAACTAGAGGTCTTTGCAAGGTACCTATGCTTGAATGGCCTAGCTCTGGTTCATAAATCCCAAATCCCCCTGAGGCATCTCCCTGAATCCTGAGTAAACTGTCTGCAAGACAGAATTAAGATTTGTATTTGCCTTCTGCATTTGCTGTGAGCCAACTCCAAGGTGCTGCACGCTGTGCCAATTCTCATAAAACATTCCCAGATTTCAGTTGGTAAAAAATAATGTTTAAACATATAAATCAACATACAATACATATTGACCAAAGGGCACATGAGCCTGAAATATATATCTAAAATATCAAAGAAGTTTGAGTCTGTGAATCTAACTCTAGTGAAAAATACCAGCAACAGCAGCAGAGCTATTCATCTGAATGTTACTACCACTAGAAATTGTCACTGATGTATTTAGAGTAAGCATATGCCTCCAGAACCCATTTCAAAAGCAAACTCCTGAGGGAAGAAATATTTGTGTTTTGGGGCAGAATGAAAAACAGCGAGAACAGACTCTCAGGTCCTAAATGTGGCTACCATATAAATTAAACAAGTAAGAAAATTAATAGACCTTTAGAACATGTTATTTTATGAAACCTAATAATAGACTTTTGAACTGTGATTCTGGGAAAAAAAATATAATCACAGAAGAAACTGCAGAGATACTGGAAGTTAGACATATGGGCAAGTGCCTGAGATACAATTTATTGTACTCTTGTTCAAGTTAAATAATTCCTTTACCTTTTAGCTCTGCCCAGAATAATATCCTTTAGCTTATCTTTCTCCCACCTCAGTATTCTCTCAATGATACAGTATTTATTACTAACTAAAAAACAACTTTGGGACAGACTGTGGAGCCAAAATCACAGAAAAATCTCTTAACTCTGCCTGTACTCTGGAAAAATATTCTATGCTGTACCTTAGGATCCATTTCTCCAGAGGTGCACCATGGCCTGATTCCCCATCAGTGGGAGTTAGCCCTCATTTCCAGTCTGTATCTACCAAACTGAACTACAGATCTCTGCTGCCTCTCCCCATCTATTGCCTCTGAAAGGAAGCCAGGCCAGGCTGAGGGAACATCGCATGCCCAGGTTCTATAGACGTGAACAAAGACTAGGTTGTCTGAATCACAGGGACTCACCCAACAAGGCAACTACCTTGCTCTGGAATTACTTCAGAATCCATTTATCCTTAATATTTCCTATTCCACACTTAATACTGGTGGGGAGCATAGTATGAACAATAAACAAGGGTTCTCTGGTCAGGTAGCTCTGAAAATGTTTGCTTTGAAAAACGGAAGTATTCACAAATGGAGGTGATCTTCTAAGTGCTCTTCTACATTATCAAAGAGTACATTTTTGGTTTTGGTGCAGAAAAATGTTTGTTCACTAAGAATAGATGAAACTGTGAAAAAAACATTGATCTGAACTGAGGAAAAAACCTTTTATTTTTCCAAAATGAGATATTGTCATACCAGTTTCTTATTTTAATGAAAACTTCATGAGATGTGATTCTCAATAAACAGGCATTTTTAAATTCTAAAAATAAATAAAAATGGAAATCTCTTGAACAGTTTGAAATACATACATTGTGCTATAGCTAAGGATTCTGAATCAATACCTCTCACTGAGAGATAGAATAGTGAAGCATTTCACAAGTTTACTCAGCTCTGAATCCTATTTCCTAATCTCATAGTTAATGGAAAGGCTGGAGGAACAGGGGGAAAAGGGTTGAGAATAATTCTGGATTATTCCACAATTAGTAGCAATTATTCTTTTTTTTTTTTAGGTATATTTTTTCTTTTTTTCCATGTTTCAATATTTGCTAAGCTCTGTTCTGAAAGGATATAAATTTTGGATTAGTCTGAAGGAAAAAACTCAAACAAACCCCAAACACAGTAACAGACTAGTTTTATTTCCCCTTGTTATATTCCATAGTTATCCCAACAATTTCCAACACATCTAGCAGAGCTGGGCTGCATGTGCCTGACAGCCTCAGGAGAAAAATCTCTAACTGACTCTCTAGAAGATAAATATTGGCAGCTTTTAAAAATTAAATCTAGTTATTCCAGGGCTACTGTGTGATAAAATAATAATTAGAGAGCCCATCAGTTTCTTATTTCCTGCCACTTTCTCATTGAGTCAATCCTTTCCTTGTAAGAAGAAAGTCCTTCAGAAATTAGTGAAAATATTTCAGAAATGATGTACAATTCAAAACATAGTAAAGATGGCAAAACTGGACCTGTTCCAAACAGGTAAATACATATTATGTGCTCATCATAGAAAACACGTATTGGTAATTCCTTTTGTCAATTGTCCAAGCAAACTGCAAATGTTTCTGTCGTGAAAGTTTGTCCTTCAAATGACTCACAAATCTCCCCTATCATGTATAGAACTCTGCTACCTTTTGTGGGAGAACCTTTACTGTTAAAGGATGCTTGTGTGAGTAAAAGTGAAAAAAAAAAATTTATCTTTTTATTTTTTCAGGACCAGACTTTGAAATCATGAACAAGAAAGAACCCCCAGGGATTTTTGTCACTGTGCAAAGAAAGAAAGAAATGTTAGCCTTATCTCAGAGTTTACAGCCCTAGCTTTCTGCCACAAACATTCTGATGCTGCTTCATACCGCAGGCTGGCTATAGAAAGGATACAACAGGCATCCTCATCACTTAGTCAACAGTCCCCCACCAAATTTGCAGAGACAACACATTTATTCCTCAAAAGCAATGTATTTCTGTTAAAAAGTGTGATGAATTGAATCATTTTAGGGTTTTAAAAAGGTGAGGGAACTGCCTTGCAACTACTGCTGTTGACTTTCTACTGCCAAGAAATTCAGTAAGGTCTCAGCTTCCCAGACATTTGTGTCTATAAAGGAATACAAGAACTAGAATTTCTTTATGTTATTTTATGCTTTTCCTGTTTGCCTTCATGGCTTAATTCCATTATTTTAAAGCCAGTGTGCATTCACAAGGAGTGCATTATCACAAGTTTTTCCCATGTCTGTATTTACTCATTTTCCCATAAGAGGAGACATAAATAATTCTAGAAATGGATTGGACTCAGTTCATGTACTAAACATGATACATATATACATAAAGAAGATTTTTAAAAATCATTTTACTGCTGCCAGTATCAACGTAATCAATAAATAGTTTCTCAAACTCATTTACCTGAAGGAGAAAAAAAGTTTTTTCATCTTTCTGTTGTCTTTTTAACATACTCAAACAGCTTTGAGGGAGATAAAAAGAGAAAAGTGCTCTAAATGTAACTGATGCTCTGGGCCAGCTAGTCACAATGAATTGTGTAAGTCCAAGTCCAGTCTTCCTTTTTTTGCCCATCAAAAAAGCCTTCAATTTCTTTAACTAAATACTGCTGTTCAACTTGTTCATGCATACATAAAATTGTGTCTTCATTACTAAAAATTAATTGAGAACTACCAATTGCACCACCTGAAAATTCCCTACCTTAAAATTCAAGAAGAGAAAATTACTTTTAGAACAAAAATGTAATTAAATGTAATTTTTGTAGAAGATGTTCTGGGAATACTGATGCAATTGTCTTATTTAATACAGATATATGTTTGCATTCACACTCAGCTAGATTCAGCTAGCTTGCCACAGTAGATTATTTTAAAGGTCAAGGAGCAAGCAGTTTCCATCTACAGAAGTGAATAATGATTTAATAATCTTTTTGGACTCTGTCAGTATTAAATATCTCCAGATTTTGACTCACATAGCTTTGCCTTCATGTCTGAAGTGACAAGTACATTCAGCTTGAAAGGCGTATGAAATACTAGTGCCAGCAAATAAAGTCAGTAGGCTCAGGACATCCATCAACAACGTGTATTGGTCCTTCAAACTGGATTATGTACATTTTGTCCTTTAGGCCTCCTACTATCCATTTCTAAACAAAAGAGGCGAGAAAGTAGACTGTATTTCTCTGCTTAGGAATCTTTTTTCTTCTTTGCTTTAAAAAGCTATTTCTTGTTCACCCCCTTCACAAAAGATTATTACCATATTTACTCTGATGGCAATAAACCATGACACATCCTTCAGCAATAGTAAAAGAATTTTAAGTAACTGAATGGTTCATAAGAATTGTAGAGATCCATGCATTTGCAGTTAAAGACAACATGCAGGTGTGGATATAACAGAAACCCCAACATTTGGCATTCAGTTTTGCACCACCTTTTAAGTACATTTTATGTCTGGGTTATAATTATCAACCATTTTATAAATGTAATGTTTACTCTTCAAGATCGACTGGGGGGAATTTGGAGGCAAAAAATGTGCTTCAGGTAGGGACTTAAAAATTAAGACCATGTGCAGTGAGGTCTAATATGAGGGGTCTGACATTAGGAGAAGCAAGTGGATTTATTTTTATTTTTTTTAATGCTACACATTTATTTTGCTCTAAACCTTAAAGTTGCTAGTAGATATAAGTTAGCCTTTGGAAGGTGTTTAAATGGAACCTGCCCTGTTTTAGCTCCTTGCAAGATTCCAATCTGGAGACAAGTTTTGCTGTCTGACTACATCATGGTCTCTTCTTTCACGTTTCCTAATTGTTATACAGCCTAAATGTACATGAACTTCACAGAAAAGAGCTATCAAAGATTTATGATAATGACAGTTCTAGTATAAGGCAAAAGGGAGATACATACTTTCTTATCGACAAATAGGTCAATAAGATGAGTGCAGTTTTGCTTAGGGATGTAAATATACCTGTAAAGTAAATTGTTAGGTCCAATAGCAAAATGAATGTGTCTGGGTGTCTCTCATGAGCTGGAAAAAATACGCTCAGTAATACACAGTGGCCATTCCATGGATTGACATTTTCTACTAAAGTAATCATATTAACAGATAAAACATTGCATTTGGATATAGGAAACATCCTGCAGCACGTAAATTAGAAATTATTTTACAGACCGGAAATATTTATTGTCAGTGTGCTATGCATCTATGTAGATTAATTTATTTCCCACCAAGACGAACATGGGATGCTAGATAATAAGGCAAAATATTGTTACTGAAGTCAATGCAAGACTCCCACATCTGAGTCTCTTTGTGCATCAAACTGCTGACTACTAATTTCTTTTGCATCTGAAATATTACCTCTATCAGAAATCTCTCAAACTAGTCTTGTAAAAAAAATAAATAGTGTAAAAATACACCATTACACTGCTTGTGAACTCATTTACATAGTTAATATGAATGTATCTAACAAAAATTGTGATTTACCCAGTTTAGAATTAGCAACATATCAGTTTCATCAGGAAGTGATAAACACTTTACATTGTACCTCAAAGCTGGTATTTTTTACAGAGGCAGAATGATCTTCAACAGAACCTGACAATTACCCTACCAGTATATATATCCCTCAGACTCTACACTAATCAAGGTATCTGAGTTGCAAGAAATGTGTCTCAAAACAGTTAAAATTGCAATATAATTAAAATTAATTTTAGTCTGTATACTGTCTAACTTTTAGCTGGCAATATCATCATATTCCGCTAAGGAAGTGCAAGGTGCCCACCCCCAGTGAGACAGATTGGACAAAAGCCAACTGAAAAGCTAAGTTTCACATCCTACTTTTCTTGAGATGAAATCCTGGTCTCTCTGAAAGTTAAAGGGAGTTTCACTCTTGACTTCAGTAGAAAGGACTTAATCTCTGTCAATAAAAGAAGACTTCTTTATTGAGCTCCTTTTATATTGCATCTTGTTGGCTGATAGCTTTTTAAAAAGGAAATGAGATCCATTCAGTCACAGTCCTTAGTTTTGCAAAGCACAGGGGGCCCAATTAGAAGTAGACAGGAATTTGAACAGCTGTATTTTGCCACTTAAGCAAAACTATTTTGTACCAGACACATAAAAACGCATATTTAATTATCACAACCATTCTGCCAGCATGAAGGAAGTCAAAGTTGTGTGGTTAAAAAGCAAAATTCTCTAATACAGTACTGTTCAGTTTCATGGGCTTTTAAACTCTTGTATGAACTATGCACATTAGCTAACAATCATATAATAATCTATTGTGATTTTTCCCTTTCTGAGTAGGGAAAAAAATGTTATTTATTTATACTTGTTCTACTTGTTTACCTGTTATATTACTGTAATTGTGAAAACTAACAGAATTTCTCTATTTAATGACTGACATCAAACACTGAAAAGCATCTAATTATTCATTTTGCTTAGAGCTCTTCTAAACTACAAAAGGAACCAAGTTCAGTGCTGCTATTTAGTTACATCCTAAAATGTTTCTTGGAAACTCTAAAATCATTTTATTCTCATAGACTGGATGATGTCTCCAGCATGGCTAGTCCAGACTTCTGTCCGGATGCCCACTCCCCTGACTTTATAACAAATGTAGGTCACTTGCCAAACTCAACCTGCTAGGTCTTCGTCTACACTGTAACCGGAATGGAAAAAGTTGGGATTTTGAGATTTTGCAGACAGTTTGCTACAGAAAAACAAACAAAACTCAGAAGGCAGCCAATAAATGCACTTAAAAGATCCACAAACTTTTAGTGGTAAAGCTCAGCTGAGATGGAGTTCAAAATATCAGGAAAACTTAAAAAGGAATCGAACATCTTGTTATCACTTGTTATATGGTTCTACTTGTAACGTGCCTGCACGTGACAGATTGCTGTCCTCACAGGAGTAAAATGACAATACAACCAATACAAGAATTTACATTAAAGAGGAAAAAAATACCATGAACCGCAATGATGGTCAGGAGAGGAAGACCAGAGACTGTGATGAGCAGAAGTACTAACTGAGGTAAGTTTTTGGGCATGCTCACTAGCGTAGTCCATTTCTCTCATCCTCCCGGTACTAGTGTTCATTACTTCTAATCAGGTCAGTTTTGTAAAGTGAAATATCAAAGTGTGGAAATAATTGTGTGCAAAGTATCATTTTGACAGTTCACTTTTCTTCAGAATAATCCCTCCGGAGTTTTTGAACCCCATCATTCACCTTTTCTTATCTACTTTTACTGGTTTCTTTCTCTCTCTGCTATAAAAGCTCCTTCAACCATTTTGCCGTCCAACAAATAGTGCAGTCCAACAAATGTTATGGAGATTCCTGAATTGTGTGACAATTTATATGAAATGTTTCATGTTGATTAATTTAATTATTTTTTTTAAATTAGAAAACCAGGGACTAGTGTGGGCTGTTTTTTGCCAAGAGAGAATCTGACTCCCTGGAGTAAGCTTTCATGAGAAAAATAGCAGCCAGGTCAGTCTCAGGCATTAGATGAAAACAGACAACTTCTCACGTAGAAACATTTTAGAACCCTCCTATTGCTTCCTTTATGAAGCATTAATTGAGTAAAATATGTTAAAATAGAAGAGCTGGAAATAAGCAGTGCTAAGTACAGTGATCAAATGTGTAATTTTCAGTATACACTCTTGAACTGTTACTTTTGCACTTCTCTCAGCAGTCTGATCTGGGCAGAGCATAATAGCCAAGTGTGCAGTGTTGGGACAAAGCAGAAATAATGAAGTGTTAAAGCCCAATAGGGAATGTAGGTTAAGGATTTAAACAGGCGAAAAAGAAAAATGGGAAGGGCTGATGTAGAACAGTCTGTCTGCCAGAAAAAGGAGTAGTCAAGAGGGAAAGGCACCTGCAGTAGTCATGTCAGAAGAGGCTAGCCAGGCCTCCAGTCAGGACGGTAGCCAATCATTTATTACTATTTTGAAATCTGATTTCAGTTTAAACTTCAGTAAAGCCAAGCTAACAAATCCTGTTCACCGGATTGAAGAGTGAATTTGAAAATCTCTGAAGCTAACTGGACAAGAAAAAGAAAATGTGGAGCTGTGAGTATCCCACAGGGAACTTTTAATGATGGCAGTACAAAATCAATTAAAAAAAACCAAAACAAACAAACCAATAAAATGCATCAATGTACTGCAGAAGAGTTACTTATATCCTGAAAAAGGTAATGACCTAAAATTATTCAAGCACCTATAGTAATAATAATGCAAATACAGTATAGGATAGTTAAAAGAACAAAAAAACTATTTACAATAACATCTATGAACATAGCACCATGAGGGGTATGAAAATATTTTCCTTTGGATTTAATCTGTGGAATTATTTCCTTTCTTACTGTCAGAAATATAATACTGAACTGAATGAAGTCCTGATGCAGAACTGAAAGCAAAGGAAGCAGGAAGGAAATTAAGATCCCAAAGGTAAACGGAAGTAAATGTAAAAGGCAACATGGAGAGAAAAATATAAGATTCAGATCTATAGTCTTACTTTCCAGTCAACTAAAGAAAATGCAGCCATCTTTTTCTACCTTTATTACCCTTCCTCCAGCCCTAAAATTTTAACCAGGTTTCTGATTAGCTCAAAAATCTTTCATGAATTTGAGGAATACATTGAACAATCTGAAGTTATTGAAACTAGGTATTAAAAAGACAGATGCTTCTGCCTGAGAGTGGCAGCTCTTAAGTATACTAAAAAACATCCAACATAAATTTACGAATAAACAGTGCACTAGAAAAATGCTCTCTCATTACACTAAAGCTAAGGATGGAATTGGTTCAATTGCCTGCTGTGTGGGCATATCAAGAAACCATTTTTTTCTTATGGACATTTTTGTAAGTTGCCTTGCTGCTTTTGTATCACCCAAAATGAACAGGGCAGCATCATACAGACATAAGAGATCAATTCCAACTGGAATGGAACACTGTCATTAAGTTTAATAACAAGAAAGAACATAAATATCCAGCTGTTGAGAGCAGTCCAAGAGGTAGGTATTATTACAAGAGTAACTCAAACATTTTGCTACTCTACTGGAACATTAGAGGTGTGAGTCCTTTCTGTTCAACTTTCAGATCTTCCAAACAGCTCAGCATACATAAATCGTCTGCTTTTAACATTGTTTCCAGATGTACTCTTGGCCAGCTTTCTTGTTCCATTTGGACTGAGCTGAATGACCTGAACCTTGGGAACACAATTGTACTCCAGGATAAAAACGTTATTCTCTGCTAATAAAAAACAAAAGGTTGCAAGGCAAAGATATGTGGTGACTTAACATCTAAACTGCTCTTCATCCCAGAATAAAGGGCAGCAGGAATTTTGATTGCTCCACCCATACTTGAATTTCTATGCATGAAAACACTTCAAAATATTGAAGGGGTTAATTAGACTGCTTCGGATTCAGTATTACAGCAATGAGTGCGCTAATTTGCTAATCTGATTCACAGACTAGCAAATCTATTATTATCAAACTGACTTCCTTGGAGAAAAACAGAGTAATTGAAAAAAAAATACAACTGAGATAAATAATTAAATCAAAGATATAGACTGAATTTCAACAGTGGTAACAAAGCTCACTGGTAGGGCAGGCAGGAGATATTCATATTATTATTGTGTGGACTATAACCTTAGTATGATGCTAGAGTGTGTGACATCCTGGGCTGCATCAAAAGAAGCATGAGCAGCAGGTTACGGGAGGTGATTCTCCCCCTCTACTCTGCGCTTGTGAGTCCCCACCTGGAGTACTGCATTCAGTTCTGGAGTCCTCAACATAGAAAGGACATCGAACTGTTGGAACAGGTCCAGCGCAGGGCCACCAAGATGATCAGAGGGATGGAGAACCTCTCCTGTGAGGACAGGCTGAGAGAGCTGGGGCTGTTCAGCTTGGAGAAGGCTCTGGGGAGACCTGATAGCAGCCTTTCAGTATCTGAAGGGAGCCTACAGGAGAGCTACGGAGGGACTCTTTGTCAGGAAGTCTAGTGGTAGGACGAGGGGTAATGGTTTTAAATTGGAAGAGGGGAGATTTAGATTAGATCTTAGGAAGAAGTTCTTTAGTGCGAGGGTGGTGAGGCACTGGAACAGGTTGCCCAGAGAACTTGTTGATGCCCCATCCCTGGAAGTGTTTAAGGCCAGGCTGGATGGGGCTTTGAGCAACCTGGTGTGGTGAGAGGTGTCCCTGCCCATGGCAGGGGGGTTGGAACTTGATGATCTTTAAGGTTTCTTCCAACTCTAACCATTCTATGATTCTATGACATGCTGGTCTGCGGGCAGTACAATCAATATGCAACAGATCTGCCTGGAATCTATTCGCAGCCCATACTCAAAGCTCTCTGGCTCAACAGTGACAGATGCTGGAAACGGGCTGCAAGAGCGAGGGCAATTAAACATGGCCAGCTCCCAACAGCTGCTATTCACCAGAGCCCCATGACTGCCTCCATATATAGCCAGACCTGCAGCAGTATTTGACAGGAGGGGATTGCTGGCTTCCCAGGAAAAAGCATCACTGTTAGTGTATCACGGATCCCAAGGATTATCCCACCGACCCACTAAGACTTCACAAGCTGTAGGTTTAGTAATATTGCTTTTGACTATTCAAATTTCAAGCAGCTGGATTTCATCTCCCAATGAACGCTAAATTAAGAAATATATTGTTAGCTTGGTGAAAGAATATTTCTTTGGACTAAATGGACAAATTACTAGCCGGTTGTAGCATGAGGAATTCTCCACTGATCTCACGTCACATACCAGATACAAATGTTTCATCTAATAAAAAGTATATTTCATCCCTATACAAGAAATCATGTCAATAAAGAGAACAGCACAACACCAACTGCTAACTGTTTTTATGTCAGTCAGCCCAGTCCAATAAAAAAAGTGAAATACAGACAACACAGCACTGCTCATTTACCAGCACCCCAAGCCTTACCAGTGTTTATCTTCATTATTGAGTTTGTTTGTACCATTCATATTTCACTTGCCATTTTACAACTACTTTTATTTTAGGTCTTTTTCTGTATTGATTATTTGGGCAATCTATTCCAAACAGAATTCAGTCACACTACACTACCAATGGACAAACTTAATTCAAGCCACTTGGTGTATTAGAGGAATAAAATGCTGAGAAAGGCCTTCATCTTGTTAGTGGATACCAGGTTGATTTTCAGAGTGTTCACTGCAAAGAAACCAGTCCTTGTTCGCACTGGAACTATTAACCTTGCAGTGAGCTCAGAGGCAGTTTAACTTTCTTCTTTATAAGGACTGTTCTTATAAAACAAAATTTCTTTCTACTTTTGACACTGGAGTCTGTGAGTGTTTTTCATGGAAGAACCATTCATGTACAGCTTGCAGAAAATCGTAACTATTTATGTCTGCAATTTCCAGCTTTCCTTACATACGACTAAATACAAATTCAGTGTTACAGAAACATCTAAAATGAACCCTCCTTAATATTCATAAATGACATATTGATATTACTTGACATTTTAAATTTAAGGTATCATATACTAGCTTTTGAAAATTAGCTTGAAAGGGGTAGAACAGTCTATACTTTAAATATACCCAGTTTGGTTACTCAAGCAATTATCCTATGAATCACTGATTTTCATTTATTCAAACAAAAATGTTATTCCTTCCAGTGGAAGATCACTCTGAGGTCACGTGCCTTTTAACAATTACTTTTAACATCTCCTTTTAACAATTGATTTTTCTTTTCCCTAGGGGTAAATATGAGCATTTGAACACCATTAAGTTAGTTTCCAAGCAGTATTACTATTTAGCTCACTAAGAAAATGCACAGAATTTGTTTTTCCAAGCACTTGGAAAAAAAAAAATAGGTCAGATAATATAGCTGCTGAAGGTGAGCATCATTATTCAATTTTCTATAACAAATAAAGATAGTGTCGCTCAGGTAGAATTTGAGAACAGAATTTCCTCTTAATGTCTAATTTATGCACACTTATTTTTACTTCTTGAGAAGGTAAAGCTGAAAAAACATGAGATCTCCTGCCAGTGGGAATCTCTGTACCATCAAGAAAGAGGTTAGCAGTTCACAGCTGTGGAACCAAGCACAGCTCTTCCAGAAATACTTCTTAAGTATTCTCTTTTTTCTGTTTGTTGATTGGCTTTTTGGTTGCTTTGGTTTTAGGATTTTTTGGGGGGAGGATGGGGAATAGTATTTTCAAAAGTCAAGAAAGAAACAATGGCATAAGGAATTGTACATACCAGGAACTGAAGTCTTTGTCTCATGTTCTTGATATCTACTAAGACAACATTCCACACCTACCACATCCTTGCCCCAGGAGAAGTTCAGCAAGTGGTTGAGAGGGCATGAAGACTTGTCATAGCACTGCACCAAGGTCATGCATCAGCCAGCTCCTGTAGCATTTTACCTGGCTGCCCAAATCACTGTTGCCAAGAGTGAGAGCATAAAAGAGGGCAGTGCTTTAAGTTTCCTGTCGATGAAGCCAGGGTGCTTATTTTGGTTTGTCTGTAGAAATGAAATAAGCTGACATGTTTTCAGTAGGCTTGGAATCAAACACACTAGCCCAAAAAGTCAAAGTGAGTTGGATAAGTAAACAAAATATATCAAGGGAACTTAATTCCTTGGCACTGGTATCAGTGGATTCCAGGGGAGCTGGTGTCTGGAAAACTGAACTCCGGGACACAAAGGGATTAATTTTTCCTATTCATTTTACTTTCCTGTTGCAGATTTGGAAATTAGGTCTCACTCATTTTCTAAATTCCTCTAAGAACTGGACAGACAGCAGGCCAGGAAAAAAGAAATTTAAAATATGTACCGATTACGCAGTAGGTTGGAAGACTTCCTTTCAACTTGCTACTATAAATAGGACAAGAAAAGGAGCTATTGAAATTATTCACTATCTGAAAGGAAATTATTTCTGTGATTATTCCACATAGACTGTTTTTCTTAAGTTGTATCTTCAATGCATAAAGTTACTACCATACATAATGACTTAATAATTCTGTCACATTACTGTTATAAAATGTTATTTCACACCATTTTAAGACTACTTACACTTCTAAAAAGAGAATGTGAGCACTTACATACAGTAAAGCCATTTACTAACAAGGACCTGATAACAACATCCTTCTGGGACACAGCTCATTGTTTCGGGAAACTAGTAATCTTAAATTCAAACTATAAATTGAAGTGACTCTTGACATGCCATAAAAGTGAAGTGTTTGTTTGCAAGCATAGCTATTTTAGTTTTGTCTATTGCACTATCGGAACAAATGAATTCTGTATCCTCTGCACAAAGACTAATTGGAAGAAACATGACAGCTTATAGAATGACAATCTTTAGAGAAACATGTAAGGCTTGCAGTATGCTTTTTAATCTTTTGTTTGAATGTCTGGGTTTCTTAGGGCGTAAGCAGTCTCATGTTTAAAGAAGAGTTTAACTGCTAAAAATCCTCTCTATTCATTTTATAGGATGACAGAATATTTTTTTCATTTATTTTATTATATCCTGAATCCAGCTTTAGGTGAGTGTAAGCTAGCAGATGAAAGTTGAATACTACTACCTCATAGTAAAAACAGTCAAAAAAACCAACAGATGACTCGTACTTTAACTAAAGTACGATTTTTAAGCTAAGTTCAGTGAAATCGGTCTTCTGTTTGTAGACAGGTCCTTCATTATTAAGAGGTGTTTTAAGGAAACACACAGTATTACATTATGGCAATTTTCTGTCACAGACATGATTCATTTTGATTTGACTGAAATTTTAATTGGCTGCCAGGAGAGCAAGCCCTTCACTGATGGCATTCAAAATCAGCAATAATAGTCAAGCTGCCCTGGGAATTAGATTTAACATTAGTGCTATAGCTCTGAACACAAATACAAATCATTTTTGTCTCCCACAGCTGAAAACACCAGTTTTCTATGTGTTGTAAATAGATTAATCTTAAGAAACAACTTCAAACTGTATTTACATTTAAATGGATAAAGTGCTACATGTAGATGCAGATAAGCAATGACCTGAACTAAGTTGAGAGGCTTTCAGAACAGCAATTGCACTAAAAATCACAAAATGAACCTACATCAAGGAGGTTGAGAAAGTTTCATTTGAAGACATATGCTATTTGAAGTAAAGACAGGGATGCCAAACAAAATCCTTCCGTTCTACAGAGCACAGCTAAAGACTTCACCAAAAGGTCGTATCACGCTCTAGGTATCCCACTTCATGTAAGATATGTGGAAAGAATCTAGAATGGAGAAAAAGTACAAGCTTTTCAGGTGTGCAGAAAGCTTGAAAGAATTTGATTTATTCTCTGAAGAGAAGATTGAGGAAAAGGTACAATAAGGCACTCTCTAAAACATGCTGAAGAAGCAAGGGAGTAAGTTGCTCTTCATATCCACAGTAAGACCAGAGAGATCATTTTTAATCTGCAGCAAGGGAGCTTTCTAGCTGTAAAGCCAATGACACTGACAGCAAAACATTGCATGGTATGTTCAGAACTTGTAGTTTTCTTCCCTCAGGACAGAGACACAAACTACAGTGGTTTAGGTCCCTCAACCCTTATTTGCCACAGATCTCATAATAAAACAAGATTGGACTCAAATGTGCATGAGTCTTAGATAACGTATATATATATAGATCCATATATAGGTGTGGAAAGTATTCCACTGAACAGGAATCAACAATTACAAAATAGTATGCGGCTACTTCTTCACAGAATGTGACTTACAGCTCACACCTAAGTAGGACTTCACCAATCCAAGGCAGTGTAAAATGAGTTCACAGCCCCTCAGCACAATACAACGCTATTGTAGTAGTTGCTATCTTACCTCCTGCTTCAAATGTAAGAAGAAGGAATTACTCCCCTTCTAGGTCTTTACTCCCTTAACTCTAGGATAATAGCATAACTTAGTTTGGAAGGGACTTCCAGAGATCATTTAGTCTAACCCCATGCTCAGAACACATTAGATGAGGTTGCTCAAGGCATCATACAGTTGGGACTTAACTATCTCCAAAGACTGAGATACCACCACCACTCTGGGCAGCATGTTCCAGTATTTAACCACTCTCACAGCAGAAACATTTTGCTTAATATCTAAATGGAACTCCCCATGTTCCAACTTGTGCTCTTATCCTATAACTTATGCCTCTTATCCTATCACTGTGCACCTCTGAGAAGAACCTAGCTCCATTGTTTCTATATACCAACTTAATAACCACAATCAAAACACAGGAAAAACAGGAAGATAATGATCTTGACTGCTAACTTAGTTCATGGGGTACGGTTGTTTATTCTGGACCAAAAGACCACTAGAATTGCACCATTTTATTCTGGTAAGTGACAGAATATAACCAACTTTGCTGTTAAGATGTATCTTCTTTTATTCACAAATTAACATTAGAGAGAGAAAGAATTTCACAGGACATAGTTCCTCTTCTGAAAGATTCTCCACTGACAGTCTTCTCCAACAGATTCACCCTCTCTTCAGTTTTTTTCAAGCCTTGACAACTTGAGGCTAAGACCTTTAACTGTTACAGGGATTTTTATGAATTTCACTTGCTTTTCTTACTCTGAGAGAGGTTACAAAACAGTACGGTACATATTTTTAGTGGTTTAACCCTAGCCAGCAACTAGGATCATGTAGCCTCTCACTTTTGCATCAAAAGAAGTGTGACCAGCAGGTTACGGGAGGTGATTCTCCCCCTCTACTCTGCACTTGTGAGTCCCGACCTGGAATACTGCGTCCAGTTTTGGAGTCCTCAACATAGAAAGGACATCGAACTGTAGGAACAGGTCCAGCGCAGGGCCACCAAGATGATCAGAGGGATGGAGAACCTCTCCTATGAGGACAGGCTGAGAGAGCTGGGGCTGTTCAGCTTGGAGAAGGTTTTGGGGAGACCTGATAGCAGCCTTTCAGTATCTGAAGGGAGCCTACAGGAGAGCTGGGGAGGGACTCTTTGTCAGGAAGTCTAGTGGTAGGACGAGGGATAATGGTTTTAAATTGGAAGAGGGGAGATTTAGATTAGATATTAGGAAGAAGTTCTTTGCTGTGAGGGTGGTGAGGCACTGGAACAGGTTGCCCAGGAAGTTGTGGATGCCCCATCCCTGGAAGTGTTTAAGGCCAGGCTGGATGGGGCTTTGAGCAACCTGCTCTAGAGAGAGGTGTCCCTGCCCATGGCAGGGGGGTTGGAACTTGATGATCTTGAAGGTCCCTTCCAACTCTAACCATTCTATGATTCTATGATTCACCCCACCTTGTCCCTCCAGAGGGTAGGGAAAGGAGGCAGAAAAAGTAGTGAAAAGGAGGAAAAAATATCTTGGGTTGAGATTAAGAAAGTTCTATAGAACAATAATGGAAAAAGAAATTAATAATAGTAAAAGAATATACAAGACACAAGCCACTTTCACTGTCTGGTGAATTGGTTGCCCAGCCTGACCCAAGCAGAAATTGTGGACTGCCCCTCCCAGGCCAACCCCCATTTCTAGACTGAGCATGACATCCATGGTACAGAATATTACATAGGCCATTCTGTTCTGTCTATGCTCCCTCCCAGCTTCTACTGGAAGCTGAAAAAAGACCTTGACTAGTAGAAACATCACTTAAAAAATAAAACAATATGCGTTATTGACATTCCATTCCTATCAAATCTGAAAACACAGTAATCACTAGAATGAAAATTAAATCTCAGCTGAAACCAGGACAATATTCTTAAACTTATCGTCAGGGTAATTAAGATCAAGTATCAAGAAATTTGCAAGAAAAAGTCATCATTACTTTTAGCAACACTGCTAATGAGGGAGTTTTATTAGGCCTATTGTAAGAATAAAAACTGAAGATGCTTGATGAAATATTCACAAATTGGTGTTTCAGTGGGTAAGTATGACAAAGCTTATTCTGCAGTAAGAATTGTATGTTAAGCTTTTGTGGGTTTTGCAAGTTTAATCTTTCTAAAAAAAGTAGCTTTTAACACATTTATTAGTCAATGTTACTAAAGTGTTCTAGGAGGAATTGGATATTCTCTCACAGACTAAATACATTTCTTTTTCTCAGCACTTTTTGTGTCTATTTGGGTACTGTTTATTATGATCTATTAGATCATACAATTACCCCCAAACTGAATTATAGAATTCTTAATCACTACATGAAAGATGCAATCCAATTTACAGTCAGAGTCTGGCATGAAGTTGGTGAAGTCTGGGAACTGTAAATCTAAGGCTTTATACTGCACAACCAGAGAATTTGTGAAACAAAATTTAGCTTTGTTTCCAAATTTCACATCTGAAACTTCCTCTTGATTATTTAAGATGATCATAACAAATTTCCGCTATATGCATCTGTGGTTTATTACCAGAAGTTATCAGGGCTGAGATAGCAAGACACATACCCAGTTCATTTACTTGGTTAACATATTTTACACCTCCTGCTCATGCAGAAGCACAGCCTGGATATTCTATAACTAGTGATATTCATGTCCATCACTTGCCTATGTCCAGCCATACTCCTAACTATCTTTTCTGCTTTGCCTCTGAATTCTTATTTTCCTACAGCTTGAAAAAAAAAAAAAAACAACAACAAAAAAAGAAACCTGTAAAGGTAAAAGTAAGTGAAATACAAACTGAGTTCACTGCCTGCCAACTTTATGGACCACTATACTCATTAGTAACGGAAAACAGAAAGAGTGCTCATAAAATTTTGTCACTAACTTTATTCTGTACCAAACATGTTATAGTGTCATTCTAAAAGGGAAAGTAGGGATGCTCCCAGGTTCTCACAGGTGGGAAGTGATGGGGGCATACCTGAAGAAACTAAGTAACCTTAATTCCTGGAATTCTTAAATCTTTCATCATGTTATAAAGAGAAAAATTATGAACAATTAAGGTCACATGCTTTGTCTTCCTAAAATGTCTAGCTTGGTGCCTGTTGCAATGAGGTACACCACACTCTTAGATATACTTGAAATAGCCATGCAGCAAACTATGGAAATTGATTTTTAAATATCACACTTCGTTATACATTTTTCTTTCAGTGATTTATTTAAAGTAGTCTAAAGATACAGCAGTGGTTTTGCAGTAATGAAAATTCCACTTCTTGCAGCACTTGTGTCTTGGCGCAATAGTTGGTGGTTTGCTCCAAAATATATTACATAATAAAATGGAATTTCCAGACAGAAGTCAGTACTTTACAGCTAGATATATATCAGGGGAAACCTCTTCTACTCTTTGGCTGCTAATTATATGCTATTGGTTCTTGACAGAAATACTTCTTGGATTACATTTTTTTTTTTTGTTCCTGTGAAAACATTCAGAGAAGACTCTATAGCATACTTCTATTTTATTTTCCTCACAGTTGCTAATGCAAAATCTATCCATCTTTTACTGGGACCAAGTGAGGATTTATAATAAGCAAGTTATTTCAGACTACAGAAGGTGTTTTGTGTTTGGTTTGGTTTTTTACATTTTTCGATCAAGTTGACAATTTTTGTCAACTTGTCTTTAAAAGATGACATCTGAGGAAAGTATATATCAGAAATAGCAAAAGAAGCACGTTTAGGAGCCAGAACAATCTAATAGTTGATGGTGGAGCACCAAGGAAGAGTCACCATTTCTGAAGAAAGGTGGTGGTGTATTTAAACTTAAATATTGGAAATTCAAGATTATAAACAAATAATCTACAAAGAATTAGTAAAACTTAATTTCATCAAATTGCCTGTATGGAAAGCATCTAAGAAATTCAGTGAAGGGAGTGAAGGGAAATCTCCATTTTATTTAATGCAAAAAAAAAAAGCAATTCAGTTTTCAATGAACAGTTGTATTGATCACAGAAAGTACCTCTACGTTTTCAAAATATGTCCCACTGGACAATCTAACAAGTAACATGGAAAGGCTTGAGCAAATTAGAATAATGTCAGCATAAACCATTATGTGATGATCTAATTAACTGTATGAAAGAAATATGAAGGTAAAATATAGCCTGAGCATAGTCTAGTGAAATCACAGATGTTACAAAGCGAGAGGAAGACTGATTCATAAACTTACATAAGCAGCCTGCTATAACGCATACACAATGCAAATAGATCCACTATAAAATGCTCAGGCTCAGTGCATGGCAAAATTTATTAAAAAATGCAATATATCATATATCAAAGTCTATCAACCTAGAATATTAAATAAAAGAAAGTTAACCAGCAGCACTTGAATCTTCCACATCAACCTTTAAATTTTTTAAATTGCATCTGCTATTACATAGTGCTTAAATAAGTATGTGAGCATAAGATTTATTTGGAAAAAATCCCCTCTCAGACATCAAATTAATAATAAAAATTAAAATAAATTAATTTTAAATTAAATTGAAATTTTTCCACAAACGTTGTGATGTTTTGATTAGAAACTGTAAGCAAATATGAATCAGTTTCTCAAAAGTAGCATGATTTACTTTTCACCTTCAAAGACCCTTCAAGACCCTTCAAAAAAAAAAGTACTTTCTTCAACAGGAATATCACCAAAAGCTCTAATTTCTACTACCAAAGAAGAAAAGTCCATAAAATGCTTAAGTTTCTCAACAAATTCATAGTGGTTATTCAGGAAAAAAGATAAAATATCTGTCCTCTGCAATGATCCTCTCAGAAAGCCAATTAAACAAAATCTTAACATTAAAGGGATCAGAGCCAATTTTATTATATTATGAAATAAAAACTAAAGTAAAAGATATTTGTAGAAAACGCATTAAGAATAAGTAGTTCACAAATTTTCATTACACAGTTATCTCTGCATAAATATTTAAGTAGTGAAAAATTTAAGCAATATGCACCTGGTAGAAAGGAAGCCAAGATATCTACATCTCCAACAGAAATAAGGCACTGTTGGGTTGAAAAAAACCATGAAGAACCATGAAGCTACAGTTTAAAGATACCTTACTGTATGATGGAACTTCATAAATACTTTTGCCTTATGAATAATTGTCAATTTCGTATAAAATTTAGTATTTCGATTTTTCTAGTATTTAAAAACAATTACATTTTCATGGATTCAATAGTTATATCAGGGCTTTTTTTAGCTTATTAGATCTAAGCTTAGAGGAAAAAAATGGAAAGAAAATTGTATCATCAGCAATTAATAGGATTAGGATGATTGGTTTTCCTTGCTTACGTTTTTCTTCAAGAAAGAAATTGGTTCCCTCTCCTATCCTTTCAAATTTATAAATATATTGCCATAATCTTGCTCCAGCTTCTTTTTTTTTTTTTTTTTTTTTTTTT
>VXBW01015361.1:137742-175048 GCA_013400375.1 Thinocorus orbignyianus | reverse complement strand
AAGGTCCCTTCCAACTCTAACCATTCTATGATTCTATGATTCTATGATCTTTACACCTAAGCGTTGTGGAATTTGTCTAAATTCTTGGAAGAATCTACTTTATTTGTTTTGTTTCCTTGGTGGCACAGAATACTTCCTCATTTGCAGAGATTTGTTTCTCTTTTCACTTAAGCAAGATGTTATACTTCCAGAGAACTTTTGGATTTCATAGGTCATGTCACATCAGAGACAACATTTTAGATAAACAGTTCACATCGGTGTACAAACAAGCAGTATCCTACAAAACTTAAGAATATTTTCTCTTTCATAAATGATTCCTCAAATGATATTCAAACTTATTTCTTTAAACTACTGTGAGTTTAAAATCTTTTGTTTACTTTCTGCTACTTCACAGTTTTACAAGCCCAATAGAAGGCTACCAGCAGGCCACCCCCTGCCCCTATTAGGCAATGTTGTTGCTAGGCTGGCCAGAATTGCGGAAGGAGAGATGTCATGAGTCTTACCCTGACTGTACCTGGAAGTTGGATGACGATCACTGTTATCTAGCTTGCAGGTGTCAGGCAACCCTGCTGACCACTTATCCCTAACATTACCCATGACTGATTCCTACTAAGACATTCCTATAGCCCATTCCTTTTCTGAGGTCTCTCAGCTAAACGAACAGAAACAGCTGTCAAACTACTTAGTATTGTTTAAAAACCAATTCAGCCAAAGCCTCCTATCTGTTCCAATGAATTAACTAGATTTTAGCATGCCCCATTGGGTTCATATCTCATTCTAAATTTCTAAATATGGCCAAAGTTCTCTGAAGAAACAAAAACCCAAACTCAACACACTGAATTCTCCGTTCATCTCTGTTTCTACTAGCCAAATAAATGCAGTATCCCAAACTGCACTTCTCACTTGGATTACACACATTTGATGGCAAACTTCCAGGCTTTCAATGTAGAGTGCTTTTTGTCTCGCCAGGGAAGCAAGTTAACAAATATTGCTGTAATGGCATTTCTAAGATTACAGAGCTTAGATATCTGTAAGATAGCCTCCACAAAAGGAACTCAGTTTAAAAATTCTATAGGTCTGTGTTGTTTCTGTATTGAAACAAACAAACAAAACCCAATCAATTTACCAGATTTACCAGTTGAAATACTGAATTCTGGAATGTTTCTGACTTGATCCTTTTCCCTATTAATCCCATCTACTTGTAAAGTCAACACTAATCTTAGGCAAGATGTTAAACATTTTTTTGATGGTCTGTAGTTTTTGTAAGCACATTTTATATATATATGTGCAACTTCAACATGTGCATCACCTAAATTTTGCAATATAGTCAAGTCGTTAAATAGTTGCAGCACCATGACTACTACAGTCATGAAGTCACTTTGTCGCCAAAATTAAACATCACTAGAAGATGAAAGAGTGATTTTGGATGACCTTCAAATCAGAGACTGGGAATTATGTTGCCCATACGCAACTCATTCAGCAATTTTTCCTCTCAGCCAAGTATGAAATAAGGCTAAGATAAATTCTTACTGTAGTGTTACCTGTAGCTTTTTAAAGTACCAGGTTTTTGGTTTGTCTAAGTAGACCAACAGATTCCACAGATTTTGTTTAGTCTACAGGTCATCTTCTGGGCAACTATTTCAAGAACATATGCCAATAGTTAGTTGAATAACTACTGTATGCCAGAGGCTCTAGGAGAAAAAAAAAAAAATCCTTCCATTTACTGTGATGAACAGAATAATAATAAGAAATAAAGAGAAAAATAGACAGTAATCTTCCCAAATAGGTATTTTATGGTTATGAATCAACATTTTTTGCATTCTGAATGTATCATGATCTCTGCCAAATATTTCCTGAGGCAAAATATTCAAAATGCCTAAGGAATGTAGGTGCCTTAATCAGGTTTGGAAATATGGCTCAAGTTAGTTGGTTAGCTGGATACTTTTGAAAATTGTATTCTCTCCTATATATTTTATACTAGTATCTGTATTAACGTCTTTATTCAAGTAAAACCACTTCGGGGAAGTGGACAAAGTACCCTATATTCTGTAATGTCTAGAAGACATCTCAAATCTTTGTGATTTCATGTGCGTCAAAAGATGTGAATGCACGCAAGAAAGTTCACTCAAAAGTACCACTAGTAGAATACAGATACTACAAAAATGCAGAAACGAGTTATTGTGGGAGCCCCCAGACTCCGGTTTCATACTAACCCCTAATTAGTGACCATATGCCAACTTCACAGGTCAGGTTTTGAGTCCTATACATGCTGTAACTTCCAAGAACTCGTCTAGAAAGCTCTCATTTTTGGCTTCACCTAATACTCATGAATTGTGTTACTCAGAATGAGTCAAACAAATGTGTTCTTGAACTATATAATTTGCCGATTGCTCTTCCCATTTCCTTTATTTCCCCCTATTAGCTAACTCTGACCCAGCTCGCTTGTCCTCCTTTTGTCTTTTCAGAATTGCACTCATAAGCCCCACCATCTTCTTCCTCATGTCTTAATGGGAGTAATTCCAATTTCAGTTCTTAGGTAGAAGTCCTTTTTCCAACATATATACTTTACTGAAGATGTAATTAGAAGCATGAGGCAGCTTTTCCTACTTAATTCTGAAGCATCTGGCATTGACCGCTATTTGCCTTCTGTATGTCAATGTATATGTTCACTAAATTAAAACCAGACTATGCTAATCCCTGACCAAGCAAAATGCCAAAAATGAATTCCAGAACCTGTAACAAATCTACGTCCACTTAACAGCACAGACATCCTCATCTCCTTATGTCTCTATTACAATAAAAAAGAAATTAAATGAAAGGCAACAAGTGATAAAAACAGGGGCTAGATGACAGAGCAGGCTGCTAGGGGAAGTGTTTCTTTGCTTCAGCTTCATTGTGTTTTCTGTCACATTCATTTCTGCAAGCAGTGACAAGAAGTAGAAGAAAAAGCATAAAATCAGGATCTGCCACACATTATGCAAGTGTTTCTAGTTATATTAAGCACAGAAAGAGAAAAGCTATAAACCGCTGTATATTTTGAACTTATATCTGTTTTGCCATGAAGTATATTCCAGAGAAAATAGTTTACCTCACCAGCCAGCACATCCTACAGATCTGAAGTCAATTCATACCTCCACATTTTCACCATTAATTCTTAAATCAGTTAATGAGTTCTATTTAAGAAATCCCCAAAGATATGACAGGGCAGGTGATCCTAGCCCAGGGCACAGAGTCCAGGCCCCAGGCCTAACTAAAGACAGCTGTGGCTGCCCACTGCTCTCTATTTCCATAACTGCCAGAGCTGTGGAAAGCTGGCACGGCTGCTCTCACCATCCTGGAGGGGCTCACACAGACCTGTTCAGGAGGGCTTCCTCTGCCCAAGCTCCACCACTGCCTGCCTCAACATGCCGCCTCCTCCTCCCCATCTGCCTGGCCTGCTCTGCTAAAATAGCTTGAGGTGGGTCTCCAGTTTCATTAAATATGCAAAAGGACAGGAGAAATCATAAGCTGCCAGGTTTTGGCTTATATTTGGTTACAGTGGGAGTCTTGCTGAACGTTACTCACAGATGCTACTCTCCCAGCCTTGGTTCTATTTCATCCATTCCCTTCTCCGTTGACATCTACAAGTTCTGTTTAGCTGTCAGGAGGATTTTATTAGCAGGAATTAAAAACATTCCTAGGAAAGTTCCAAATTCAAATTTGTACCAGGTGACTATGGGGAGGTGCTGGCAGGGTGGCTTGCAGGGGCAGCCGCTGTGAGGAGACACTAGGGCTGGACACGGCTGGTTCCAAGAGCCCCTCAGCAGGGCACAGCTGAAGCCCTCAGACAAGCTGTGAAAAGCACCTCTGTGAAAGCCTATTTCAGAAAGAGCAAAACGTAGCTAAGGTGGTGATGAGTGAGAGAAAATGTGTGAGAAACAGCCCTGTAATCCTCATTTTCAGAGGAGGAGGCAGCAGTGGCACTCCAGGCACAAGAGTAGGTATTTCGCTGCAGTCCAGGGACCCCTCACCAGTGCAGCTGAATATTTGATTCTTTGCAAGAACTGCTTTCACTCATTACTTTGCTAAAGTATTAGGAAGAAAACATCAGAGGGTGTCTGCCAGCATCCTTGCAAAATGCTACAGTTGCAGCATCAGAGAAACCACCTGCCTCTGTAGTAAAGCACTGGCCTTTGGCAGACTGCCCTGGAGCTCTGTTTCCACCTCCATTTGTGTAAATCTCCAGCACAAAAAGCTGCCGCACACCAGGCCCTGTCCCCTGCATACATTCATCTCATAACCTGAATCTGTTTCCCACTCGTGTACCATCCACTCTTACTCATCTCCTCTGTGAGTGATGGTGTCAGCATTTTGAGATGCCTGGGAGAAATAAATTATGGGTTTAATTCCAACATTTCAAATATGGCTTGCCTGGCAGATATTTTCGTGTGTTTGTGATCACATGAAGTGGAGTTCGTGGAGTTCGTGATAGGTGAATATTCAGTTGAGGAACACACAAAAGGGAACCTAAAGCAAACTTCCAGAATTGGATCACACATAAGCCTTTTCTCAGTATAAACTGTTAAATTCTTAATTTAAAAAATGTAGAAAATTAATTTTCTCTCTGGAAGGTTAATTTTATCAAATATAGAGAATTAATTAAAATGCTGAGTTAAAAAATAAATCCATAATAAAAATAATGCATTTTTGAACAGCAGATTAACTAATGATATTTCCATAATCTGAACTATACATACCATACAACTTCCCATTGAGTATAAACACTTAAAAGATCTTCTTTTTAAATTAAACTCATCTTTTATCATGAGATAAAGTGTTATCATCTCGATAAGCAAATTCTGTGGTATAATATTATGAGGTAAATTACTAGCTGGTCTAATTATAACACACTTATCTAGACCAAAGTAAACTACATTTTATGCTTTTTTCAGGTACGTCAAAGTGGACAGCAGGTGTCCAAAACCATTAGTCTACTGTTGTATAAACAGCAATGACATCTGAAAGTCTGATGGGAATTAAAGGTCAGTGGGTACCTTGCTTCTGAGTACCTTAATATTCATTTTTTTCCATAATGAATATTTAAATAATCAGGTTATTGTTTTATATTTTTATTTCTCTAAATATAACACAACTTCAGTCGAAGATTCAACTTTTAATGAAGTTTTCTTTTTCAGTACCATTTGAAGCGTAATTTACCATGAGATACCAGCTTGTTACAAGTATATTCAAAATATAGAATTTGATAATATTGGGTTTTACACTCAAATTCTGACTGGATGAATAGCTGTATATATGCAAGAAAACTGTAACATTCACAGCTGTTTAATAAGTTTATGTACCAAGCCACACAATTCACCTCCTCACTGGGAATTATGTTTTCAGGAGTTTCCACATAGTATGCTTCTACATAGCCTTTTTGCTGCTTTTCTCATGGATAACTTTGACTGTACAATGACACTCTCTTGATGCTAGTTACCTAGCAAGAAAGACGCTAGTTACCTAGAAAGTTGTACAACTTTCAATCAATCATCATTTAATCAATCTTTCAAGCAGTCAATCTAGCAATCTTTCATTTTATGGTAGAAGCTTGGATGAAGTGCCATTTACTTCTTTTTCCTATTTTTGACATCTGCATGGTGGTCAAAGATTTGACCTGTGTTTTGAAGGTTAATAAACTCCTCATTAATGTTTTTTAATGATAGGATTCCTGTTGAAACTGCTACATATGATTCCATATAATGTTTTTAATTTCTTTGTCATTAGAAACTGTTTATTTCTAATGTAAATTCTTAATGAAGCAGAAAGGGAGCATAAAGGAATTGTGTCCATACATCATATATCTCCTTTGCTGAAGACATAAGCAATCTTTTTATATGGTTCCAAGTATAGGCTATTTATTTCAACGTAAAAGTAACAAGTTTCACTAGAAATTAAACTGAGATTTCCCCTATATGCTTTGCTTAAAAGCCATTAGATTTTTATCTTCCGAATTATATGTAATATTTGTTCTCTGAAGAATCAGCTTCATGGCATGTAATAAAGAAATAGGCACACATAGTAAAGTAAAGCAATAGGCATGTTTCTTCATCCTGGAAGAAATTATCTGCATTAGCTCTCCTTCAACTTCAATCTGCATATCTATATGTTTATCTGTTTGGTGTTCTGTTTGTTCGCCCTTGTGGGAGATATGGTATCTGCCATCTGTGCTTGTTTGTCAGTCTCTCTCAGTTGCTTCTGTTATGCGCTTGCCAGAGACATCTTACGTGTTGTGCCCTCATGAGGCAAAATCCAATCGCATGCCACCCTTATGCTGATAGAGATTAAGGCAATAAAGAAACAAACAAACAAAAAACCAAGAAAAGAAACCTTCAGAAATAGTTACAAATGTAAATTATCAAAGTTCTGATATAAATAAATTTTGCAGGATAAGTATATGCTTATAATGAAATTTCTAATGGCCAAACTTTAGTCTTATTCATGCTGATGGGAATCTTCAGCAATTCTACTGTTTTCACAGATAGCTGCTCTGGATTTTGCCTGCTGTAGCCAAGATCAGCATGTGGCCTTTGAACTCCATTCTCTTGCTTAAAAGCAGCTGATAGGAAGTATGTAGTTACTTTATTCTAAGCTTTCCAACCTTTTTTTAACTCTTTTGTCTTTTGAGGAAGTGTATTCATTGGACATAATTTAAGTTACTATTAGTCCTTTCCTTAGTAAGTAAAATTTATATTTCACAAGGGAAATAAGCAGTGTGCTGGAACAACTCTGAACAAGATTGAAGGTATTTTCTTAAATGTTTTTTATTTGCAGGTTCAAGGTATATTTACAGGTACAAATGTTGCTCTTCCTAGCATTTGTCTGACATTCCTGTTGGATCTAGCACAACACTATCCAGCCTTTTACTCTACACAGAGTTATCTTCAGAAGCTGACAGACAGCTCTCCCATTGAAAGTCTTTAGTAAAAAAAAAAAAAAAATTGTCATCTGGGACCACTTCACCATTTTCAGTTTTCCAGCTCTTCACTAGAATCAGAAAGAATGAGTTGCACTGAAGAATTTTCCTTCTCTTGTTGAATTTCAGAAACATATAAGTCAGCACCACTGTGGTTCTAAACTCAGCTTTCTGCTTGAGGAGCTGAACTGTGGTCTCTTGTTCTCTGTAACTACCAGAGAATTCAGAAAAACTGTTAAGATCAAATTATGCCTTTTCAAGCGCAGGCAACTCACGTGGTAAAGTGCTGAGCCGCCACAAAGGAATGCTCTGGATTCTATTAATACAGGGGCAATTTTGTAGCATTTTCTCTAAATACGTAGCCTTACAAAAAAAGCCTTATTTCCATGTAGCTAACAGGCTGGAAAATGTGGCTAGAAACTTACTAGTTAGGCATAGTAACTTTGGCTTGAATAACAGCAGAATTATTGTAAAGCTTATAATTTAGGAATTAGCAGTTAGATCGTAAAGTAGGCTACTGGTAAACACTAAGTACTAAGAATGACAATAATACATATTTGTTTCTGACACCAAGAGACCAATTCACTAACTGTAGTATGTATCCATAAAATGATTATACTGAGATCAGTTTTGATTAATGTGTTCATGAATATCGTAATTTTTTTCTGAATAATTGGGTCTTTCTTACATAAATGTGTGACAAATATGGAAAAAAGGATGTAATACATGACTTTTAAGAAAGCAACATCTAAGAAGTTCTTGAAGAAAGCAGACTTTATAAGCACGTATCAGTGCATAGTAAGTGTTTTGACAGAAAGCTTCCAAACTGATTTCTCAACAGCTTTTTCTCACACAAAGGCATACAAAAATTCTCTTATATATACTGAAATATTTTAGATGAACTGGAAGGACTGTTAAATTTCTTGAATGCATCTTCCACCAATACATCTTTTCCATGGCTAACCAAAACTAGAAAGCAGTTGCAGTAAATGTGTAGTCTGTATGGGGTTTTCAAACTGTTAATCTAGAAAAACATAGTTCACATTTGAAATCCAAATTCTGCAGTGCTCAAGAACTGTGAGCTGTGAGATCCGCTCCATGTTAAATACCAACCCTCCCCTGCTACACACTGTACACAGAATTACAGTGTGATTTCACCGTGTAAAGGTAGCAGAACATTTAAGCCTTTGTAAAGAGACTTGTATTTCTCAGACTGAATATAGTACTTCAAATATGCACAGAACACATTGGGATCTAAATTATTACCAATAATTTAAGAGATATTAGAATTACTCTGGAAAATTTCTCAAAAACTCTAGTTCCCTTTAGTAGTTAGGGATGCTGACAAAAAGACAAATACAGTTAAAATTAATAGGAAGGAGAGGACATAAACATGGGAAAATCACTAACACTGACTAGATCCCTAGCAAACACATCTGAGCATTGCTACTAGTGATCACATTTCAGAAAAGGATTTTTCACACTAAGTAGATGCAAGGTAACCAATTTAAGAAGAATTATAGAATGGTTTCTGGACAAAGATTTAAAAGATCAAGACTCTTCAGCTTTGGTACGAGTTGCTCGAGACATAAAAAATTAGAAATTATAATAGAGAAAGTGGTCAGGAATTATTTCTTACTTTTTCTTACCATTCAAACAACTGGCAGTCATTTGAAGAAGTTAGCAGTCAGTAGACTTAAAGTTAAAAATAAGAAATAGTTTTCCATTTATTGCATCTTAAAGTGGTAGCATTTGTACCAACAATATTCTGAATGCCAAGTGTATAAATAGATTAGAAAACCAATTAAGAAAATTATTGTAAAATAGTTTCATCAGTAGCTTTCAAAAGTGGTGGTGAAGATGTTTCTACTTTAGAAAATCTTTAATAGTAGATCCCTAGAAGCTGGGACAATGCACTGGGAGATGTTCTTCCACCTTTGTAATCTTCCACTCCTGGCCACTCTCTGGGACGCGATGCTGACTTAAATGGCTGTTGGATCTGACACAGTGTAGCCATGCTTATTTTTTCGCAATGGCATGTGAATGCTACAAAAGCATCCTAGTGCTTTTTAAAGATACTAGAAAAGGAATTTGCATTATCCAGCTGTTTCGATGATCATATAGTACTTAAATTGTAAGTCTTCAACTTAAGTTGCTCTGCCTCTGGCTACTGTGTGCTTCCCCAACCCACAGGAAATCTTCTCTAGTTCCTGAGTAGACACAATAAGGGTCCTGGGAGTAGATAGAGTTTCAGAGTGGAAAAAAATGAGAGTTACGAATTCAAACAATCCTTTTCCTGTCTTTCAGGAGCCTTGCGCATGCTGTATAATTCAGTATAAACATGAACTCTGTTTTCTCTTCATATTTTCATTTTAGTTCATAGTAAAATTAGTTCTCATTCATAAAAATCCAATTAAAATGAAGCTAACACACTACTTCATAAGTGAGTTTTATGCCAGTGATAAAAAAGGATCCAAACTATATGCCATTCTTTTTTTCATTCCATTCCATTATTTAAAAGAACTAGTAGCACAAATGGCCCATCATCTGTTTTAACCAGTCCAACATGTAATGCTGAAAATACAGAAAAAGATAGAAATAAATTATTTCTAAACTGAAGTTTCATTCTATGGCTTGTTCTTTCCCATCTCACACCCTCTGCCTGCTGCTCCAGGAGGCAACCAGAGCCATCAGCATAGCTGAAGAGAGCCTCTAAGCAAAATCCTGCTAGTGGCCTAGGACCTGGGTGTTTCTAAAAGGAGTCCTACCAATTCAGACAACCAGACTGCTGAAAAATAGGAGTTGGCAATATAAGATATCTGGCACTGCCTGGGCCAGAAATGAGGAATGCAGTACTTTTCAACTGATTTCCTATGGAAGGACTATGTGGTCATGATACATATCTGTGTGTTCACCAGATTTACTTTGCTCCTGTCCCTGGAAATGATGACTGAAGGTTTTATAGGCAGCTCTAAAATGCAAAGCCATAACAGGACATGCTGCAACTGCCACAGGTAGGGGAAGGCGGTAGTTCTTTGCAGCTGGCTGCAGGGAAGATGAATATTCTGAAACCTGAACTTAAAAAAAGAAATACTTGGACTTGCAGTACTCACAACTCAGATCAGTTCACCCTGAGAAGTTTCTGTTATAGAGGAGTTCAGACTCCTCCTTCTCATCGCTCTCTCCTACGCTGGGAGTGGGAGTTTCTCCTCCCTCATTCTAAATTCTCTCCTAATCTTGTCTAGAGGGACTATCCCTTCCCAACAGGGACAATTCCAGCTTAACAACTTGTTTTCTATGAACATCTTGTGGCTGTTCTAGTGACTTGTGCTCATCACTGACAGAATAACATGAAGTATCCGGTTTCTCAAAAAAAATTGTGGTGTCACTGGAAAATAGGATAAGCTATCTTACACTTTAAAATTTAAAAACCCTTTAGAGGATTTGAGAATTTAATGTGCTTGCACTCCTTTGCAAATACAGTTAAATATCAGAAGTAGATAATGGTCAGGAGCCACCCATGCTTCAAAGATTCTTTTAGTAAGGCTTACCCCTGCTAGTAAACATTACTCTTAAATTATGTAGTTTACTTAGTATTCAGGGATTTATATGCTTAAAATATTTTATTCTCCTTTCAATGTCTCTTTCACATTTTTTTCCACAGTTTGTATTGCATGAAATTTACACTGCAAATGCTGGTGCCATGGCAAGGCANTTAATCAAATAACTTCAACATATTCAGGCTGTCACTAAAAGAGCTAAGCACCCCTAGGACTGTAATGCTTGCCCAGACAAATGCGCATTCCTGTCTGTAAAGACCTAGCTGGAATGTCTAGCATCAGAATTTCACATTTTGTGCAGTCATTTCTATTTCATATACTAAGCCACAAACCCATTATAGTTGAAAACAGCAGAAAATCTGTTTTAAATTAGGTGACGGAAATACAGTAGTACGAGAAACCACAGAAAAAGCACAGATGTGTAGAATATATGCACATGCAAAGCAACCAAGTATGAAAGACAGATATCAGTTAAAATGCTTTGTAAAGGATGAAGTCACAGTTTTTAGCAAATACTACTAATAAATAAAGCAATATATTAACTTAGAAAAAAGGCAATCCAGTGTTTGACATTTCCTATTAGCTGAAGTTCTCACAAACGTGAAAGCACCAGAAACAGGTAATCCCAGAATGTCTTCTATAAAGACATGCTACATTAAAGCAAGCGGTGCCTTCCTTTGAATGTACAACCGGAAGAGACGGTTCAATACAAACTGCTAAACAAGAAAGCCTCGCATTGCAGGTAATTTAGACTCATGAGAGACATGAATGAAGCACGAGAAAAAATAAAGTAGGCATAAATTAGACACTACTGAATCCTATGCTGTAAATATAACTCTTTAAGAGAGCAAGATGACCGCCTGCATCAATGTAATTTTTATGAACAGAAATACCTGAGATGGATCTAGCTTTAATGTTGAAGCAGAACCAAAGGGTTGACAATTTTTTCATGGAAGTGCTCTGTTCTCTATGTAAGATTATGTTTGATGTTGTGATTTGATGGAAAAAAACATTTGTGTTTGCATGGTGAAACTAAATCTATACCAGTAAATCAGTGGCTTAAAATCATTCAATCACCTTTTAATATAGAAGTGCATGACATTATTAGATTGTTAATAGAAAGAATTAATTAATTTTAATATTGGGAATATTTGAACTGACTTGTCACTTGTGGAGCTTGGTTCTATGTACTAGCCATAGTACATTGTTCCAATTGTTAAAGGACAAAGGAAGTTATTCATAACAGGTTAGTCTGCAGAATCTACGTCTGCCGTGGTTTCAGATTTTGCAGGCCAAGAAAAATTGCCCTGTTGAGGTGATAAAGCCTTGATTTATATTAAGGAAGTTCAGCAATTCTAGAGGAGCTGGCACAAAGACTAAAGAAGCTGTAGCTGTTCACAAAAATATCTTGAAGAAATATTGAAGAAAATAGTACTTGCAGTTTTTAAATCAACTTTGAAAGCCCTACAGAAATGCTCTGCATTGAAGAATGAAAGCAATTGAATCATGAATATTATGAAGTACTAAGTTAAACACTAATGATGCAGTAGTTATGCAAAATTACTAATGTACAATCACCAGTTGGCTCAGAAACAATTGAGAAACTCAAATCTTTTCTGTTGAAAAAGGCTAGCTACATAAAGAAAGTACCTCTTCCACTCCTTGAAAGGTGCTACAGGGTATTTATCTTGCATCAGTACTGACACTGGAGACAGATGGTACACTTCGCCTTAATGTCTTTTTTTGCATCCCACTAGGGAAAAGAAATCAAAGAAAGAATGTCCAAAATAGCTCATTACTTGTTCTGTATCATCCAGCTCTTTCCTTTTTCCCCCATTTCTGCTCTTCTATAAATTTATTTTACTTGTATGTTTTTCCTCTCTTATTTTTCTATAGTGTTTCTTTCTCCTTCATAAAATACACAATGCATATTTAAAGATCAATTCTTCTCATAGAAATTACTCTCATAGATTCTTCAAATGCAGTATGTTTATTTTAAATTCTTGAGACACTTTAAAGATATCTTACGATATTTAACTAAGATGAGTCAACATACCAAAAGAGGCAATAACCTGTTATTCTTAAAACTTACATACTTTTTGATAAATCAAAAACATTTCCTCTTCAAATATCACTGTAGCATGTCCACAACATTGTCCATCCTTGTTCATTATTCATTTTACCAAAATAAATGTTGAAGAATAATGTGGGTGAAGCTAAAAGTTAAAAATAATTAGTCCTTGATGTGCAAAAAGAACATTTCGGTTTTAAGTTTATCAGGCCTAACATGACACAGTCAGCCTGAGATTCAAAAAAATGAAGTATATAGCATGTAACAGGACTGACAGAATAATTAAGCAGATTTTTACCATCTGTCATTTTTTTACCTGTCTTTGCACTTGGTTTCTGTCAGCTGTCTCAAACTGTCAGCTGGGGTAGCTTGGGAATGACATGGATGAAGGGGTTTCCCCCACTCTCCCTTTAGAGTATCAACTCTTCAGTGTTCTCATATGCAGAGTATATAGCTAATAAATGTCTTCCCAGTTGCACCAGTAAGTAACCATTGAAAGCAGAACAGATCTCTATAATTCTTAACACAACAAAGCAAGCATCCTTATATCAAGAAATTTCCTAAAAAAATCGTAAAGTTTTAAAATATTTACACCCTGGTGAAAGTAATTAATGAGACATAAGCCTAAAGGAAAGAATTCAGCTCTTATTATTATATCCTGAGACACGTGAGCATTTTGGAAACTTGGTTCAAATTTTTACATTTTTTTCCCCTCACATTTTAATTAATTTTTGCATTTCAATGAAGCTATAGTGTAAAACCAATTGGATTAGAGATTTATCATCTACATACTTGTAAAGCATACTGCAAATTGAAAGCAAATCTTAGTGAAAAAGGAATAATACATTTTTTGGGAACCGGTTGCCTAGCTTTCTCCTTCACACCTGAAAGGTTCAGAAGAATAAGATACATGGGACCAAACTGTGGACTCTGGTATACATTATCAACCTGCAAAAAAAATCTGCTGAGGACAGCAAAAGTATCTAAGATTTGCACTGAACAGGAAATCTGGATAAAAACAATTCACTTCCTTTTAAAACAGATGCTACAGTTAGCTGTGAATATTGTAATACATTCTGGATGTTTCATAACAAAAATAGCACACAGAATACAAAAAAAAAAACCCCACAAGCAGTATATGTTGTCAAACTATTCTTAAGTAGCATATCTTTAAGTATCCTTAAGTAGTATACCCTGAAGTAGTATCCTTATGAATATTCCAGGTAAAGGCATTCACCTGAAGATCCTAAGCATTTCTTTTAAAAGATTCAAAATGAAATGGATGTAAAGAATTATCAGGGAAAATGAAAGCACTTTTTACAATAAGTGACTAAAAATACAACCTGATTCCCTCTACCAAAGCTAACAGAAAATATAACAACTTTCTATCGATACATCAGGTGAATGAGTGACTGGAGGCAAGAAGCATAATCACGCATTTGCATAAAAAATAGGTATAAATTAGCTATGAATAAATGTAGTCAGGAAATTAGAATATTTTTTTTACATCAGAGGATGGACTTCCAGAAAAATCTTTCAGTTACAGAAACTACTGAACTAATCTGAGATGAGGCTTGATAAATTCACAAAAGAGACTGGATTTCCAGAGCTGCCTGAAATACTAGCAAAGCAGCCTTTGGGAAGTCCCTTCTTATAATCCTTTGTCTTTGTTTTCACGTTATCCTGATCCCTATATATTCAAACATTCGGCTTGCTTTTTGAACCTGGCTGTACTTTGAGCAAAAGTCTTGCTTGTACTAGAGCTAGCTAATAACTGCATGGACTTTTTAAAAAGAGCAGAGAAAAAAGACACGTTATAAATTCTTTTAACTGTTCAAACCTAATTGCCAACACTTCTTTACACCTCAGACTACTAGTGAGATGCCTACCGCAGCAGGAGGAATCAATTCTCTCCAAAAACGGAAGGACAGTAAGAGGGTTGTTCTGCAGTTGTTGACTGTCGTTCCCAATTTGACGCGACTGTGAAAATTAAATCCTTTTGTGGCACACAGAGTGAAGGAAGATGAAGGAATTTTTGCCCCCTCATGTTTCCATACACCAGTTTACCTCATGTGACCCCAGCTCAAAACAGCCTGTGAAAACCACACTGCATCTCATTTGGTTCCTTTAACAAGAGAGAAGTTACTATGTTGGAGTCTCTCTGAATAGCTGTCATACTCTCTTCCACATTACACTCCTGTGGGATAGGGCTATATCAAAAATACATAAAAGAGAGGGGGAATGGAAAATAGCCCTATTGTGTGATTAAGAAGATGACATGCCAGTGTGGGAGAGTATCTGTGTCCTTCCGCTAGCACTGAAGAGCCATCTGCTCCCATGTCCTCAGCTAGAATTAGAAATACATAGAATCAGTAGTAACCTATCTTAGCTACAGCTCTTGTGTAAAGTTGCTTAACTTTCATTCCAGGCTTTACATATATTTGGTACAGATCAAGCTTGCATCATTCTCATTCCATACATAAGTATTAGCATTTTGAAGAAAAAAAAATTATGTTAAAAATATCTATGAAACATAATATTTTCTTGAGGTTTTACAAATTTCTTAACCTCTCAAGTTCAGAGAAATAACTTTCCTAAAGTTTTTCTTGGTTACTCTATGTTTTGTAGTATGCACTTTATGTTTCATGACAGTGTAAAGAAAATGCAGGAGACGATACATAATTATATGATTCTGGTACAGTAATTTTGGTCTTGTGCATCTCAATGATCACATTCCTTTGATATGCCACAGTAAGTTTTAAAATGCTGCATTTAATGGTAAGTCTGGTAAGCCACAATTGCAGAGCTGGTAATGCTTGTTTTGGCTTTGTAAAGTGAGATATCAAAGTGGTATAAGATCAACTTGGCACCTTCTACTTTAAGTTAAACTTGTATTCTAGGTGAATGGATAGTTAAACAAAACCATCCCTCTGGAAATACCAGGGTACTGTATATAAACTGGAAGAATTATTGGTTGTAAAGCAGACTGGACTGAATATAACAAACTCAGCTGGCTTGAGCTCAGGAAGCTGGTTTTTTTGCTTCATAACGGAGCTTTTGTTTCAGAAGCTGGAGACACTATGTTTTTATCCCAGCAACAAATTCTTAAATGAATCAACTATGTGTAGGTTTGACAGTGTGTTTACCAAGACTTCCAGATGTGTGTTGCTTTGTTCACGTACCTTATATGCCATGGTATGGCTTTCTGTGTACTACCCTACACCAAAAATCTAAAATAAACTAAAGCCTTCCCTCTAAAATATCTTAAAAAAAAAAAAAAAAAAAAAAAAAAAAAAGGGAAAAAAAAAAAAAAAAAGGGCTATAAAAAACCACATTTCTAGTCACTCAGAAGATAGACCTACTATCATACTAGCTCTTACAAAATGGCTTGTCTACCTCATTCTAAAGCAATTCATCATGGGTTTTCCTTCTTTCTTGTTGGTAAACAGATCATACGCTCTGTGACCAATTCTTAATTCTATATTTCATTTTCATAATTTTCCTTCTCCAGCTGCCATTTTAATATTCTTTCATGGACTAAACTACCTTATACAATCTAAGCTTCCCAGTTCAGGTCACTACCATTATTTTTAGTCAATTTCCAACTTAAATATATACCAACCCCGGGCATAAATATAACTAGTTCAATGTGGAAGAGTACACGTCAGTGTGGGGAAAGGTCCTTTCTACATTTAAATTTCCATCAGTGTGTTCCACAAAAATAACATTTGTGAAATTGTTACAGCACAATGCTTGACGCATTCAGCTAATTCAGCCTTGCAATCCTATATTGCTCAGGAGCAGAAGAAAGACAGAAAAAGCAAGCTGTATCTATTTCACTTAAAATGCTTTAAACTAGCCATGATTTCATGTTCTTCACAATAGCAGGAAGGGCTGGGAAGCTTTATTTAAATATGCTGAAAACTGTAACTGGGGCTTAAAAATGCAGTTAGATTGATGCCTGCCTGATAGTAAATAGGATAATATCTTTTTTGAACTGACAGACACAATTGTGACTTGTATTTTATACACTCCCAAGGGAGATATGTACTCTGCTTTCTAGAGAATTGTGGTGTCAGTCAGTCTTCAAATCCTGCACAAGTGAATAGAATGAGTAGTCAAGAAATCACAAAGGGGTGTGGATCCTGACTTGATTTACATGCAATATGGTGGCTGAAATATTTTTCACCCCTGAGAATTAAATCTAGTTAAGATTTAGAAAAGGAAATAAATAATTTGTCCGATTGTTAAGCATGTTTTCCAATAATTTATGGTCTTTATTTCATCCATTTTTAAATTAGGTGATTTAGCATTTTACTAAAATGCAAGTTTAGAACCCTCACATTCTTGCTTTGAATGAAAGCCTGGTGAGCACAACTCCCCAGTCTTACTTGCTTTCACCACTCCTGAACAAGGCAAGAATCTACTGTTTCATTCCTTACCATATTACTGTAAAGGCCTATAGGGAATAACTCATACTATCCCAGTTTAGAAAATATTCACAATGTCAGCCAATAGCTATATGGTTTGCTACAATTTTACTTCACCTATACATTTAAAATCTGCTCTCAGCTTTCCCCACACCTTTCTCTCCCACAAACACTACAGAAAAAAACTTACGGTTCTAAAATACTTGGAAAGTGCCTTTGGATTAGTTATTTTGTATATTTTCATGCATAATTATAACAAGTTACCATGACTACAGAAAGCATTTGCTTACCTCACTTCCGATATTATAACATTACAGAGATAAACAATGTTGTGATAACGATTCCTTTGCTGCTTGTCCATCAAACACATACTACTAAGTAATAATCATCAAACTGTACATTTGTTACCATGAAATGATTCACCTAATGTTGAAAATTATTTAACAATCTTATATTGTATAGGATTATTAACACCACTATATTAGTTATTTTCAGACACATAACTTAACCTTTTCTTTCTGGGATAAAACAATTTTCAGATTCCACTATGTATAGTTTACAGAGAATGTCAGTTTTCTATACTGATCCAGTAACAGGAATAAAGGAGTGATTAAGGACTACATCCAAGTCAATCTTTACAGGGTCACTTGGGAAAACAATCCACATTAAAGTTCAAAATCATTTGCAAACATCATATCAAAAGGCTGAGTAGACAAATGTATTCAGATTTAGTCTACATAATTAGATGTAATTTAACTCACTTTTCTTCTAAAACACATTAGAGCCTTGCACACAATTTAATTCTGAATGAGACTATTTTCTAGGAATAAGTTTTTCAATTAACTTTTAACTTGTATGTTTAATAAATCTGAACTCATTTTTCCCCTGTCATTTTACAGATAAATAAAAAAAATGGGAATTTTACATGCAATTCAGTGTTGGTAACTGAACATTAGAAAAGGGAGGAACTGATACTATAAAGCTAAATGGATATTCTACACTGAAAACCTTTCAGAACAGAAATCACATCTTTGCCTGAACATTATTTGGATATTTTTCTGTTTCCTTTTCCTTTCCTCTACCACAAATCATCTTCAAAGTGAGAAATAGGAAAAATAACACAACCAAAAATAGAAAAGAGCCCAGGAACAATCCCCATTTACTCACCAAATCTTTTGTTTGTTCATAACTTTGGAAAAAATGGTGATAAACTTTATATATCATTATATCGGTTAGTTTTATTCTAATGAAAAAGTAGAATTGAAATGCTAGAGAATTATGAAGAGAACATTTTACTTACCTCTAAGCAATGATTTAGAGGAATTACAAAACCAGAAAGTTCTAAGAAAATGCAACTGAAAATATGGAAAATAAACACAGAGAATTCACTTACTTCTTAAGTCTATTGTTGAATACTACAATACCGAAGCAGAAAACAATGATCCATTTTTGCACCTGTCAAAAAACAATAGGCAAAGGACTACTAGTAACATATTGGCAAGGAAAATAAAATTTCATAATATGGTTACAGTAATTCATCCTAATAAAGATATATGGAACATTATACAAGCATACATATGATACATTGATTTTCTTAGATTTCCAATAAGAAAATGATTAGCATAACCTCAGTTAATGAACAGCAAATCATGTAGCTTTGATACCACTTATTGATGATTTTTACAGACATAGGTTTATTTAATCAGCCATGTAAAACTGGTACAAAGATGAGATTATGCTCGTGCATGGTTAGAGTTTAAATTCTCTTACAGAGATACTTGTGTTTGAGAAGTCAAGCTTGTCACGATTTATCTCCTTTACCACCAATTTCTGAATACTTACTATGCAGTATATAGCTAGATACACAGAGTAAAAAGGAGGTTAAACCTCCATGATTCAACACAGCAGGACTTAGAATCCAATTACACGACTTATGGCCCAATGATGAGTGATGAAAATTTCATAGCAAACACCACAGATATATATATTCTTTTAGCACAAGCATATAGCATTTTCAGGTATTTTCCTATTAATCTATATTTAATATTATTAATTTATAGGTAATTTAATACTAAAATAATATAATAACATATTTTAATAGTATTAATTTATATTTAATTTAAAAAATTAAATTCAGTTATATTTTTAAATTCCTGAGATTGCAAAACAGACTGCCTTAGTCTAATGAGTCTGATTTTGCAGACTTTGGAATAAGAGAAATAGTATAACTGAGAAGTTGTATTCATTGGTTGCTTTTAAAAACAACTGAATCTGGTTTATTTTACACAGGAATGTCAGGCTTTAAGTTCTGGCATCTCAGGACTCATTAACTCTGTGTAATTTCCCCTTTTTAATGATATCAGTCTCAAGTTCTAGCTCTCACTGCTTGTTTCTTGCTCTAACAGAATGTCTCAAAGCAATTCAACTTTATTCAAAAACGGACTATTGCCCTTCTGGGCTTCATGTTAGCATAACTGTGAGATGAAACTCCATGGCTGGCAGAGGGAAGGTGGTAGAGGTAGACTTTTGTGGCAGTTTGTTTAGAGAAAGAAAAAGTCAGCTGACTGAGATGGCTTAAAGGTTTGCAACCATAGAATCATAGAACGGTTAAGAGTTGGAAGGGACCTCAAAGATCATTGAGTTCCAACCCCCCTGAAATGGGCAGGGACACCCCTCAAAGCCCCATCCAGCCTCAAACAACTTCTCTGGGCAACCTGTTCCAGTGTCTCACAACCTTCACAGGAAAGAATTTATTTCTGGCATCTAATATAAATCTCCCCTCTTTCAGTTTGAAACAGCTACCCCTTGTCCTATTGCTGCACTCCCTGATAAAGAGTCCCTCTCCAGCTCTCCTGTAGATATCCCTTCAGATACTGGAAGGCTGCTATAACATCTTCCTGGAGTCTTCTCCAGGCTGAACAACACCAGCTCTCTCAGCTTGTCCTCATAGGAGAAGTGCTCCATCCCTCTGATCATCTTTGTGGCCCTCCGCTGGGCCTATTCCAACAGATCCATGTCCTTCCTGTGCTGAGGACTCCAAAGCTGGACACAGTGCTCTAGTAGGGGTACATGTTACAGGCATGTTGTGGGAGGCTGGCTGAAGAGGCAAATGCAGGTGAAACCATCAGACACATGATAATTGAAGTTTATCACATGACTCCATAATTCATCATAGGGATACCAATAGCCATATGCTAACAAGCAGGTAGAGAGAGAGTTCCAGCTTAGCTTCACCACAAGAACCAACATATTTGGAAATATATGTAGAAAAAGGGACTGGCCACTTGGGAGGAATATAGGTATCTTGTCAGCGTATGCAGAGATGCAAAGAGGGAAGCTAAGGCCAACTTGGAATTAAATCTGGCAAGGGATGTCAATGACAACATTAAGTGCTTTGTCAAGTACATCAGGAGTAAAAGGAAGACTAAGGAAAACCTGGGTCTGTTGCTGAGTGAGGTGTGTGCCCTGGTGACAGAGGATACAGAGAAGGCAGCGTTACTGAATGCCACCTTTGCTTCAGTCTTTACTGCTAAGGCTGGCCCCCAAGAATCCCACATCCTAGAGGTAAGAGAAAAAATCTGAAGGAAAGAAGATTTTCACTTGTTTGAGGAAGACTAGGCTAGAGATCATTTAGGCAAACCCAACATGCACAAATCCACAGGCCTCAACTGGATGCACCCATGAGTGCTGAGGTAGATGGCAGATGTTAAGCCACTCTCCATCATCTTTGAAAGTTTGTGGAGAACAGGAGAGGTGTCTGACAGCTGGAGGAAAGCCAGTGCCATGACCATATTCAAAAAGGGCAAGAAGGAAGATGCAGGAAATTACTACTATCCAGTCAGCCTCACCTCCATTCCTGGAAAGGCAAGGGAACAACTCATTCTGGATGTCACCCCTAAACATCTGGAGGAAAAGAAGGTTATTGGGAGCGGGCAATATGCACTTACCACAGGGAAATCATGTTTCATCAATCTGACAGCCTTCTATGATGGCATGATTGGCTGGGTAGACAAGGGTAGAGCAGTGGATGTTGTCTACCTCAGCTTTACTGAGGCTTTTGACACTGTCTCCCACAACATCCTCATAAGTAAACTTAGGAAGTTTGTGTTAGATGAGTGGACAGTGAGGTGGATTGAGAACTGGCTGACTGACAAAGCTCAAAGGGTTGTGACCAGTGGCACAGAGTCCAGTTCAAGACCCATACCTAGCAGTGTTCTCCAAGGGTCAGTACCAGGTCCAGTCTTGTTCAACTTATCAATGACCTCAGTGAGGGGACAGAGTGCACCCTTAGCAAGTTTGCTGATGATACAAAACAGGAAGGAGTGGCTGATACACCAATAGGCTGTGCTGCCATTCAACAAGACCTGGACAAGCCAGAAAACTGGACAGAGGTTAACCTAATGAAGTCCAACAAGAGCAAGCGTAGGGTCCTGCACCTGGGCAGGAATAACCCACATACTGGTATAGGTTAGGGGTTGACATGCTAGAAAGCAGCTCCGCAGAGAGGGACCTGGGGGTCTTGGTGAACAAGTTGACCATGTGCCCTCGTGGCCAAGAAGGCCAATTGGTCTCCTGCAGTGCATTAAAGAGAGTGAGGCCAGCAGGTCAAGGGGGGGTTATCCTCCCCCTCTACTCTGCCCTGGTGAGGCCACATCTGGAGTATTGTGTCCATTTCTGGGCATCCCAGTCCAAGAAAGACATGGAACTACTGGAGAGAGTCCAGGGGTGGGCTGCAAAGATGATCAAGGGAATAGACTGCCTGTCTTATGAGAAAAAGCTGAGACCTGGGTCTGTTTAGCCTGGAGAAGAGAAGACTGAGAGGGGACCATCAATGCTTATAAATATCTAAAGGGCAGATGTCAATAAGGTAGGGACAGACTCTCATCAGTGATACCCAGCAACAGGACTGGGGGCATTAGGCACAAACTGGAACACAGGAAGTGCCATCTGAACATGAGGAAAAACTTTTTTACTTTTAGGGTGGCAGAGCACCAGAACAGGCTGCCCAGAGAGCTTGTGGGTTCTCTGGAAATATTCAAAACCCAACTGGATAAATTCCTGTCCAACCTGCTCTAGAAGAACCTGCTTTGGTAGGAGGTTTGGACAAGATGATCTCCAAAGGTCCCCTTACTCTTCTGTGATTTGCCTTAGAGGACACTGCTTTTATAACCCTGTGTGACAGGGCAGTAAGCAAGCCAGGACATTAAGGCAGAATTGTCTGCAGCTTTTTCCATAGAATTAGCACTTCAAAAGCAGTTAAAGATTTCCAGTTCCTAAGCAAGATTTTAGTAGAACCCAAACTGGAACCAAGTAGCTTTTCAAACAGATGAAATGCAAATCTGTTAAAAGAGACAGGTTCAAACACAACATTTTTAAAAGTCTTCTCCCTACCCTCGGTGCCTGTACATCCACATCCTGCTCCTAGTCCCAGCAGTCTTCAACTCTTGGATTGCTACAAACTCAGCATTCATTTTTGCAGCTTAAAGAAGTTTTCCTTGTCCCTTCATATATAGCTGTATGGTTGCTCCCTGCTGCTTATAAGAATTTCACAGGTCCTCTGTAAACTCCTCAGCTGCTTGCACTGAGCTGCAGAAGCTTTGCCAGCTGAGCATGGCCACTAACACCCAGAAACTAATTTCAGGGAAGACCCACCATCCCCTCCCTTTGAAAAGTTCAGCTGAACAGAATAAATCCCTCATCATGCCTATTTTCACCTTTTTATAAAATGTAGCATACAATAAGCTGCAATCAAATAAGTGACACAATGCAACTTCCATCAGATTATGGATGAAAGACAGTGCTCAACTGTTAATTGTTAGCTTCAAAATTATGTGACTGCTGAATTTAGCTAGCTTACTTTCACAGGGCAGCAGGATGTTCTGTACTACTCAGCCTTCCCTGGTTGTGCTTCCTGGCAGTACAACAGTGGAAGATCCTTAGAAGTTGTCATATGTAGAGCTCTACAAGGGTTTTCTTCAACACATGCTTCATCAAGCAGAATTCATTGATCTCTGTTCTTTTCACTTAAAATAAGGCTTTTAATTTCATGCTCAACTACTTGCTCGATGGACATAAGAGTACATTTCTCTTGCAGGCAACAATGCTCTAATGGGTAAAGAAGAGCAGGGCAGAGTTTAGTTTTTTGAGACAGGTCATCTTTTCCTGTGAAATGGCCTTTGCTGGTATTAAGACAGTATACTGCTTTGGTTTGTCATTTTTTTTAAACTCCTCAAACTTAGGTTTGGCATAGACTTTTGGAAGGCTGGCATGGACTTTTATTTTTATTAACTCTTGACATTTAACTTTTCTCCAAAAAAATTATTTAAAAGTTTGAATCTGAGTTATCTACCGAATTATGACCCTCAGAATACATAGTTCTATCCTGATTGAATAAAAGCAGCAAGTTTTTAAGAAATGAGGATAGACACATTTTTTAAAGTGAGAAACCTAACAAATGAGAGAGGAAGCAAAGTACTGAGTATCTATTTTTAACAGGAATTTTTCAGAAGCAAAATAATTCCTGCATTTCTTCCCGCTGTCTTCTGCACAGAAAGAAGCCAGTGTTTTACAGACCAGACCATCTTGCCTGTGGGGAGGGGAAGTCAGGAACAGGGAAACTCCCTGTTGAAGGGAGAGCAGCAGCATTCCCATGCCTACAGCCCATTCCTGTGGCTCCCACAGCTGGAAATTAAACAGAAAAAGTGGGTAATGCAAATTTGTGGTCAGGTTTCAAAGTTACTAGACTGTATTAGCTTGAAATGTTTGAAATCAAACTGTGCATTCTTTCATTCCACTTTTATTGTCTGATCAGTGTAGGTGTTTGAACTTTTATGAATATCTGCTCTGACAGTGTACTATTGTTCTCTCAACCACCACAATTTTTAAAACGTTTGTGTTCCTCTTTCTCAATGCAGTATTAATTACATTTCACAATGTGACTAATGGTGTAAGGGCAACTAATATTAAATAAATTAGTAGATTAGTTTTTAGGGTAATTTCATGGGTCTTTCTAAATTACTTTTTCTCAAAAACAGCAAGTCCAGTGAGTTACAGAAATGTATCATAAACACACGCTATCAAAAATAATGTTTCTAAACAAATAATGGGATGACAAGCCACCATCTCTTTCCCATTACATTTTAGAATAAAGAACAGCTTGAGACTTTTCTTGGGAATTTTAGACATATTCAAAGTACATAATAACATGTAAACTCTTTACAGGCTAAGATAAGCCATCAGGGAAATGACATCTTGAAGACAAAGTAGTTCCAAAAAATCAACCCTGACAGAGATGAACAAAGTGACAGACCCACAGGCAACTCTGAAGTCAGCAGCTCTACTGCTTGTGAAGTCTGCCAAGAAGCATAACATGCCCAGGTATTTCCAGCTGCCTGTTCATTGTTCTCATTCCTGTCAAAATTCATCTTTCTTGCAGCACTGTCATTCACAAAACATTCACTTTAGGCTCCAAAGGCAAACAGGCCAAATTCAGGGCTCTAATAACTGGACATGAGTCCACTGAAGTCAATACTTATGCTTGCTTATATTCATGAAGAAATTTGCCTTGATATCTTAAAAAGAGATAAATTCTGATCCTATTCAATTAGGTGCAATTTATGACAGGTTTGCAGGAATTTAAGGGATAATTTCAAAAATTAAAATTGCAAGAGTGGAGTTTATTTTAAATACTATCTAAGACTGTTCTACTGGTTTTTAGCATCAATATTTCATTAGTTTATTTTCCTGGGCATTAACAGCACATGCATCACTGAACCGTGGAGACTGAATGTCTACTTTCATTTAGTGGTTCTTCTCTCCCGAAACAGAGCACTGCAGATAAACTTTTTTCACCTCCTTCTTCTTAGAGGTCTTCCCAGGTTTTTCAATACCATAATCATTTTGGATCTAACAGAAAAGTATCTACAGTGAACTAACTAATCATCCTTTTTTCTTTCTTTCTTTTTTTTTTCTCCTCCCCATTTTTTCATCCATTTCATCTCTTCTCCGACTCGAAATAATAGCAACATTCTTCTGGTTTATCTTTGTTTAGCCATCATGCAGATGCCCATGAAATATTTATTGATTCTACCTTTCATATATAAAAAACACCACTTACATACAAAGACTTTAGAAATGTCTAGTTACCTTGTAGTGGGAACTAGTCCTGCAGAGAAAAAAATAGGTATATTAAATAGACATATACCTCAGTGGGGTACACAGATATACTTAAAAATTAAGCACCTGCCAAAATACTAGAAGGATCAGAGTCATAGCTGTGTTGCAGATGAAGGAATAAATAAAGAACAGAACCAGTATTTATGGTTAAGATAGCCTGGATGTTCTTACCTAGGGGAAAGTAGAAGACAAGATTGCTATATATCATCTGGAATGAATTTTGAGCTTTTTATATACCTAAAAATAAAAACAGATGTATAAAATCCTACTGGCATGGCAAAGCCCAATTTTGAAAAGTCTATTGCCTGCAAATGTGATGATCCATAAGGTCTATCTTTAGGACTGAAGGATTTTGAACAATCTAGGGATGGTAGCAAGGCAGCTAAATAATCAATATTTGGAGTCAACTATATTTGTCCCTCCATTTCTCAGTCTCAATCTCATATCCAATTATAATTTGGCAGAGAATTAAAAGATTAAACCATGTAATAAGTTTTTCAAAATTAATGCAGTCGTCATCTGGAATCAGTCTGGATACAACAAATTAATCCTTAGCATAAAATAGAGTAAACATTGCCTCCTACGTTTCAGAATCCGCAAACATACTAAGCCTATCTGAATCGTGATTTCATTGGACAGTGAGAATCTACAGCAATGCTGCACCTGGCACAGAGAAATAATCTCTCTTTTTTATGTCTGACAGCAGTACAAACAAATACTCATATTTCAACCTTCATTATTTTGTGTACTATACTTCAGAAATTCTGCAACTTGTTATATAGTCATTTGACTGCTACATTTTGGAATGTTCAGATTTTATTCTGATCAATGTTTTGCTTTAACAATCTAATCTCAAGGCATTATATATAAATTCATATTTTTTTTCATTATACCTACAGAAATTTCAGTATATAAATAAGCAAAATATTTACATTCTCTTAATCTATGTGAAAATTACCAGAACAAATTTAATAGTGAAGTAGTTGAATTCTGGACTCACTAACACCTACAGAAGACTGTTATCTAGCACAAAATTTAGTCATTGCTATGATAACTTAATAAACAGTAGCCTAGTACTTTAATCTTGAATGTCCAGATCACATAACTCAGAAAATAACATAGTGGAAGAAGCAATGCAATAGAACTTGTACCCCTTTAACTAAGTCCACATTTGAACTTTCATATTCTGACATTTTTATTGTCTATTTTATGAATATCATATGAAATTAATATTAATAAACCAAGCAAGGTTTTAATCTAGACTTTTAAATTTTGTTTATAAGGTTCTGTCTTTTTCCAGTTTAATGTCTTCATCTTCCTCAACTATCATTACACTAGCAGACCTCATTACTTTTAGCTTCAGTCCAGACTGGCTACAAATGAATTTAATTATTTTATAGTTTGGGCAACGTGCCTGGCAGACAGCAGGGCTTGGACACCCACTGCTGCTTTGAAGATACATGTTGAAAGAAAAACTTCACATTTTTCTGCTAAAGTTAATAATTTTCTAAGTATTGACTAAAAAATAACTTTCTGGAAAAAGAATCAAAATATGGGCAGTTGAGATTATTACAGACTGCAGTATAGTTATTGAAGCTTTGCGACTATCCATTCGATATCCTTTTAAAAAGTGTGAAGAGGAGACAAATACTGCTAAGAGTGAATGAAGTCACAATCAACACACTGATCGTTCAGTATAACACACATTATAGAGAAGAAATGTGAATCACAATTTCAAGATATCATCAAATGGGACAAAGTGTATATAAAGATGTTCTGCTGGTCCTGGATTTACTTATTCTTTCACAATTCTCACAGAGCTGCCATATTCTCCTCTAGTTTTCCTAACATCATATGCAAAAATCCAAATATTATTACATTAAAGAATGATTAAAATCATATTTTCAAGAGACTTGCCTTTCCAATATCCACAAACAACATGTAAATACACTGCCTTTTAGAGAGGAATTACATGTTCTGCAGAAATCCATGCCCATGGACAGGAAGTTCAGGGCAATTTGGCAGTTTTAGGGCAATCCTTGTTTCATTATTCCCTGTCACATGAACTACTCAGTGCTTTCTGGGAACTGCTGTTAACCCATACAATCCACTGGCCTACTGGGTCTGGTCCCCAAGACTTTGATAGGGCTTATCTTCTGCAGGCTGTCTCACATTTCGAAAGCCCTAAACAGTTTTCAAATCTTAAACAATTAAAAGGCACCAAATCAAATTAAAAGTTTTGCCATGTCTTAATTTTGAAGCCACTATATATAACTCAACCACTTGCCTCAAAGGGGGTTCTTTTTTATTTTTTTTCTGTGATAAATACAGAATTATGCCTAACAAAGAATTACTACATAGCATGATAATGCATGTGATTCACTTTTCATCAGCTAGTACCATTAAAATAGCCATTATTTTAAGAACAGATGTGGATAATAAGAAATATGTGAACCAAGTCTGCCAGCACTTCCATATTCCCAGGCAGTTGCCATTTAACAACTCCTGTGAGTCTTTTGACACAATGTGTTATTTTGGAGGAATATTAGTTAAATATGATAGGAATTAAATATTTATTGAATGGTAAGCTACTGATACATTTTTTTTCTTTTATTTTTACTTATTTATATTCAGATTATGTTTTGGTCCTCCTCAAATTTGGGCTAGTGAGAGGGCAGGCATAAGACAGGGAGCTACCTAAGGCAGGTCTCCCTGAAATGATATCCTTGTTTCCTCAATGCTCTTTCTTATACAACAAGATAAACTTTTATTCTGCTCCAGAGTGACCCAGCCGTAAGACATCTATGCATAGGAAGAGGAAGTACAGGACTGTCATGACTAGGCATAAATTAATTTGCTGTTAGCTGTTCACCTTCTTAGTTCTCCTCCTGTCTTAACTTCCCCCAGTTAAAAGGAACAGTGAAGGTGGTAGCATTAGTGTTTCCAGAAACTAATAAACATGCTACAAGTGTGTGACACATGCAGACCATTAGTCTGTGCCTGCACTGCCTCCTTGTGTATTAGATAGGCCACCAGTGCTCCCCCAATACAAAACAATGCCACAAAACAATGCAGAACAGGAACTATAAGAGGCCTTTCATACTTAAACAACTGTGTTCTTAATTTATTGTAAGTCCTAACTGAAAACAGACTGTAGGTGTTGGCCCGCTGCTTCACGAACAAAACTGATTAAAGCAGACCTGATCTGGGAGACTCTGTCTCATAGGAAGTTGAACATTTGGCAATAGGAGGAACTGAGCCTGTCCATACTGTCCCTGTTAGTTACCCCAGCCCATGTGTCTGTTTCAACTGGTCTGCAGCAAAAAGAAGTCTCAGATAAATCATAAAAACAAACGAATGAAAGAACCAACTAGATACCAGCAGTTAAAGGCAAATATTTGAAAGTGTTGTCTTGCAAAACCACAACAGACTTATAATTAAATGTAAGTTTTAGTTGGCCACTGAATAAATTCAGAAATAGCAATCAAAATGTAGATTTTTGACAGTTCTGGTGTGTAACAGCAATATCTAAAAATTAGACAGAAACTGAGAAATTAATCCCTACACCAAATAAGTATTTCTCATTTTCAGCTGTTTTAAATTAAGAAATTCTGGTATCATTAATATGTCATGTTTTAGGAGACATATTACACATTATACTGATTGCTTTTTCCACCCCTCTTCAATTAAGTATAATTATGACAGGTTATGATCCCAAGAAGAAATCCATGCAAATGGAAAAGGAATATTGTGTGCTGTATCAATTGCACTGTGCTGGACTGTAAAGTATCTGTAGGTGAGCCTTGAAAGATTAAGCAGTTTGGCTGAAATAAACCCCAAAACCTTCAGCCAAATTACCAAGCTAAACTGGCAACGTTGAATGATACTTGATACTTCCTGGAAATGTTGTGCTGTTTATACACTGTAAAATGCTATTTCAGCAATATTCTTCTTTCTGCCAAGGGAGGTGCAGGAAGATCAGACTATTTTACAAGACTATTGTGATTAAGATCCAATAAAGTCAGTAAGACCAGTAAAGATAGTGATTGCTACTTTTCTTCAATGAACTTTACAGGTTGACAAAATTTTAACGTTCTCTCTTAACCTGAGGCCAAACACATAGCACATTCCCAAAACAATTCCAGTCAGAAAATCTTCCATTCACAAATGTGAATTTTCATTTCCAAATGATAACTTCTAACTGCACTCCAACCCCTAATTTAATGTGCATACATATGGTTATCAAAAAGGATGTAAGTTCATGATGATTCCAGACAGTGCCCTGCTCCTGCAAGTGTTTCAGAATCTGGCTATAAGTGCAGGTCTTGAAAATACTCTTTTTCTACCCCAATCTTCAAGCCAATCTTATCTCCAACTTTCACTATATCTAGTCATGAAAACAAGACATTGGCCAATGACAGCAATTAGCTGCTTTGCATTCCCCAGCAATAACACAGTCTCCTGAAGTCATCTTTTGTGGAGCCTTAATGACAACTGAATATAGGCTTGCAAAATGAAAAAGGTAGTAAACTGAAAATAAGATACTGGATCTTGATGATACCAGTCCACTTTGTATCTCTAGATCAAATCAACCGAGTTTTCTATGAATTATGTTGAGTCCTCACCTAAACCTATCCTCCTGTTGAGCAACCTTCCTAACTCTTCAGATCTGTAAAAGCTGAAGATGAACTGGGGTTTTGAAACTTCCTTAAAGACTGAAAGAGAACAAATTGCATCCTCCTGTAGCATCAATGTTCTTTTTCCTGCCCCTAAGAACCTTCCAGAGACTAGCAATAAATTGGATTCTACATAGTAAATCTTATTTCAACCCTATCCTCATTTTCTTTACAAGATTCGGTCTGAAGATTCCCAAATATTAATCCTGAATTCCTACACCTCCAATAACTCTTGCATTATTAGTAACTACAGATTCAACTACTAGAGAAAAGCCAATGGATTCTATCCATATGAGCTGAGTCTTATTAATTCTTATTTCTAGGAACACTGTAGATTCTACCATAAAATATGTTCTTTATACTTAGTCATCCGTTTCCAAAACCCAACCCTTAACCTGTTTTAAAGGCTAACAGCACTCTCTGAGGGCAAGTATTCCCACAGAGGCTGACAGAGGAAAAGGCAATATAAGGCTTACTAGCAGTATCTGCCCAATTCTCACCTCTGTAGCCTCTGCAGAGTCCAACACTAATTTTTAATTTATACATAGGGACCTACTGATGTAATATAAGACAATATCAGTCTCTGGTTTTCATTTGTACTGTTTCTACGTTTACCTGCAGGGGACCATGTAGAATAGAACATTGCTCAGGGATGCAGACTATATTAAAAAACCTAACTTCAAGTGTAAGATAAGCCTTGTTCTGATCTAGAAAATAAATTCCAACTGTAAAAAAAAATTGTAGACACTTAGCTTATTTCTCCATCTGGTGTAGAAATATTATTTTCTCTAGAGGAAGAAAACAACCAAAGGCTTTGGCTGCTAACTACATTAGCACAATGCTTGCTGCCAAAATTTTGCATTTATGAGAAATGAATTTACCTGTTGATGCTTTATTTTCCTGAGCCTTAAACCCTCTGCCAAACACTAGCCTTATTCTCTGCCTAACACTAGACTTATTATCAGCCTTCAGGAGACTCAGGCATTGTTTTTTGTCAGCTGGTATAAGACACTGGATTCTGCCAGTGCCTACCTTCTTACCTCCCTGCTTCCCATAGGTTCAAAATGCAAGTGGGAATGGTGACAATTTAGAATGGAAGTATCAACATTAAAGTCATTTCTAATAGTAGCTTTATTCTTAGGAAAGGCACCAATTTCTACAGGAAATCACAACACACTACATCCGATTCTAGTAATACCTCTTTGGCAGTCTTGCATGGTTGAGAAATACTCAGAGTTTAGGACAATTACTCAAACATTAACTATAACTTGAATTAACTAGCACATAAGGGAGTAACCCCCATAGTTCAAGACAATATTAGTCAATGATTTCTAGCAACACACTTAACTTTGGGAGAATTTGTAGAAAGGTATCATACCCCGAGCTCTTTGCTAAAGCCTTCAGCCTAAACCTAACTGTCATATCTACCTCCTAAACAAATTCCAACTAGTTCCTATAGGACTGATATAGCTCAAGGTACAGGTTTCTTTCAATACAATTGTTGTCTCAAAGGGTCAGCAGGGTCCAGGAACAAACTAGTTTCTTAAGACTTAAAAATCTTCAGCCCTAACTTTGTGCAAAATCTTTTCTCTTCTAAGACTTAAAAATCATTAGTCCTAACTTTGTGCAAAATCTTTTCCCTTCTCTCCTTGTTAGCAGTGATACAAGTGCCTACAGAAACTTCATCAAGTATTGGTTTCTATCAATCAACTGCAACCTCTGCAGTATTCAAAATCCAAATTCAAAACAAAAGAAAATTTCCCAGACTGTGAACAAACCCCATTTATAACCTCTCATATATAAAATATGGGAAGACAAGGGTTAATCATTGTAGTATAAAACCATAAGGGGTAATGGGTTTTCTGACTCAGGATCAATCATACTTCTGGGGGGACTGTCAGATCCACGTTACAGTTCTTGATAATTTCATTTCCGAACTCTCTCCTATTTTAATGTACACAATAAATTAATATCTTTACACTTCAGATTCCAAACCCCTGACTTGACCCTATCCTAACCCTAATTTTACAAAACCTGGCAGCTGAGTCCTAGAACTGAGGAAAAACACTATGCACCTTTATAATCTCTCCCTGTTATGGTTTAACTCCAGGCAGCAATCAGGACCACATTGCTGCTCACCCACTTCTCCCTGCCCCCACTAGGATGCGGAGAAGAATCAAGAAAAATAAGGAAAACTTGTGGGTTGAGATAAAGACAGTTTAATAAGTAAAACACCAGCTGCAAATGCAAGCAAAGCAAAACAAGGAATTAATTCATTACTTCCCATCAGCAGGCAGATGTTCAGCCATCTCCAGGAAAACAGGGATACATCATGTGTAACAGTTACTTGGGAAGACAAAACAACATAACTCCAAACATCCCCTCATTCCTTCTTCTTCCCCCACCTTTATATGCTGAGCATGACCTCATATGGTATGGAATATCCCTTTAGTCAGCTGGGGTCAGCTTTCCCAATTGTGTCTCCTCCCAACTTTTTGTGCACTCCCAGCCTTCTTGCTAGCAGGGCAGTAAGAGGAGCAGAAAAGGCCTCGGTAATTTAGCAACAACCAGAAACATCTGTGTGCCATCAATACCACTCCTATCCCAGATCCAAAACACAGTGATGCCAGAAGCTGAAAGGGAGGAGAACACAGGAGTAGACAATGGGAAAGGAAGGAATGGCAGCTACCAAATGGGACCACGAGCAGCTTGAATCTGGCCTTGATATCCAGAAAGATTTTACAATCCTACATTGTAAACTACATGTTACTGCAAAAGGAGGAAGCCATCAACTTCCAAGGCCAAGAATTCTCCTCACTGGAGGAGACTGTGAGAAGGTTACAGTTAGGAACTTTGTATAGGATGCTATTCTACTTGTCTTTGTACCTATCTCCAACTCACTTTCAGAACACAAAAGAAGTTTAAATTTCCTGGTTTTCTAGGTGAGGGCTTTAGCCTTTGTTTTATTATCAAACTCCCTTAAATACAACAACATTCCTTGTTTCCATCAACCAAGTTCTGGCAGGATTATACTTATTTATTTATGAGGGATCATGCCTAAAGTAAAAGAAAACACAGGTTATTGCCTTGTCTTTATCCAAACTTGTTCTTATCTTCAAGATCCTTAAGAATAGGATGCAATTTTGATGGTTTACATTTTTTACTCTCAACATTAACCATATTGCAAAGAGGGGATAAAGCCCCTTAGCAAAAGACGGGTATAAGGTGCTACCAACTATAGCCCCCTTCACAAATCAGCAGACCGTCTGTTTCAAAGAGCAGTCTTGTCATTCAATCCTTTAAATCCTTAACTTTAACTTTAAAACTAACTTACACAGGCCTAGTTTTAATCTCTCGTGTTGGTGTTTCTGGTAGCAACTCAAATTAGTGCACATTGAGTTTAAAAATGTAAAGAATTTTTCAATAGGAACTGTACAAGTTCAATCTTCAATATATATCCAGCAACAAATAAGCATCCAATTTGCAGCTAAATCACAGCCCTGCTTTTGGAGCTGTGCAGGGTTGCTCTGTGCAGCTGCATCTAGCCACTCCAGCTTTGCCTGTGTCCACTGAAGAGGCTTCTTGACATTCTCAATAGGAAAATATCAGTAACACTAATGGTTCTGTGGTCTTTTGGTACCTGAGTTATTGATTACTGAACTGTGCTGGTTTGTTTAAATCTATTTTACTATTGCTTTGTCGTCCCTAATTATTTGGCATCTGAAAGAAAGAATCAGTGGACACTGAGCCATTCCTTAGCCCAAAGACTTTGGTGAGACACAGAGAAAGCCTTGGCTTTACCCTTCAAAACTGAAGATAATGGAACTGGAGGAGCTCAGCAAAGCTGTAAGCTACTACTGGTAATTGCAAATGGTATATTACACTTGAAGATAGAACCATGGAAAGAAATACTGTCATTTATTTTGTCTATAAGCATGCATTCATGCATTTCTCTCTAGTTAAAACTACAAAAAGATCCCCATCAACATTTCACCTAGCAGAGATCATTCCACTAATCTCCATTTGTAAGACATCTTTTTTTTTACAAGAGTTCAGTTCCCTGAAGCAGTATCACTCGGTTTTCTTCCCAGTATTAATCATACAACAGAAAACTCTTAGAAAACACAGATCTCCATCAGAAATGAGACAAGGATGAAATACCCACATACATAAATCAAAATAATTAAAAGCCATAGAGAAGGCAGTGGGTGCTGACTTTTAAGACAGCCATCTACTTGCAATATTTACTTCTGTGCTATGAACAGAATTAGAGAAAGAAGCTCAAGTTTTAGGTGGCATCAACATCTGTGTGAAGCTGGAAACAAAGTAGCTTAAGCCAAATCAATGTCCCTGGGACATACAGAAATCAACAATAAAAGCATACTCTTCCTTACACTGCATTAGTTATTCCCAGTGAAATGACCCCTTTACATACAAAGAGGAGTCTCTTGCTTTTGGTGATGTCAAGGAATATACTAGGAAAGACACAGAATGACAGCGAGCCAAAGAGCATCATATTTACAGTTACATTTCATTATGGTGCCTATAGTCTGAAGAATGTGAAAGTGCTGCTGTTGTGCATTTCTTGTAAGCTCTGGTGATCCAAGGAAGCATAATCTCTTCTCCATAGTTCCTAACCCCTCCCCCTCTCTGCCCCAAAATACAACAATGACCCATCTGTGCACATACAAGAGAGCAATTCCTAATATTTAAACATGGACTAATCTGCCAATGTCGATGTATCAGGGACAGAACATAATGGATGTCACAGTGCTTAGTCTTTTCACTAAAACTGTCTTGAAGAGTAATGAGGAACAAGAAAGCCGGCAGAAAGAACAAACCACTGTGAATCACACTTGATTTAAAAAATAACATTATTCACTTCATTATTCATTTTTCTGTCTTTCTCTGAAAACATTTTCATGTTTTAACTCTCTTTCAGGTTCAAGAAAGAAAATACATCTCCTGACACAATATTTAAGGGTTGAAATTTTCTACCAAAAATCTTTTAAGAATAATTTTATGGTGTTATCTAGACTATAAATCATTATCTATTCTTTGACATATTTCCATTGCACCTAGGCTGCAATTACTACACCCCGGAACACCACCATGGCAATTAAGATTACAAACAATAACTAAGAATATCAGTTAAATGAAAATCAACAGTCCTTAAGTTAATGAATTTCACGGGCTGATGGTAATTTATTATATGTCTGTGTGGCTTAATATGAGGTCATGTGAAAATAACTGCGATAGCTCTAAAAACAAAATGGTTCTGGTACTAGGATTAAGATAGAATTATACAGAATTGTGTATTAATATAAGCATCCTATGCCACATGGATTAATATATTTTCCTTCTAATGCCTTGAAGGGATCTAAAATTCTGCTAAATATTCGGCACTTTGTTGTATTTGTTGACCGCAAAAATCAGTGGGTACCTTTCCACTGACACTTTAGGGGCTGAACCACGTCTCCTAAAATTTAAATAACTACAAGTGTGTTAAATTACTGTTCTCTACACTCTGAGAATACCTGTTCTCTTTCACCACTTATCCAAAATGTATCCATTTCTTCTCTTGGGCAGACAGAATTTTTTTTTTTATTAGAATACAGTTTAGCTGCATTCATTTAGACCAACAGAAAGGCTCAAAAAAAATTAAAAAGTCAGAGGCAACATGTGATAAGAGACTGGAAGTAGCAAGAATGCTGGTGACAGAAAATGCGTGAGCATCAAGAAAAAGTGTGAGCATCAAGAAGAAACTTGAAACTTCATAGCAGATAAGATTCTCCAACAATGATGTATGAAGTAAAAAAAATAAATTGCTGTTGAAAGTACCTACTGATGTCACAAAGGAGGATGAAATATCAGGGAATTAATTTGACCTGTTCTAGGAAGCATCTAGTAAGTGTTGAGAACAACACAGACTGCTAGGGCAATGATAATAGTGCTAATAATCAGTGCTTGAATGTCGTGGGCAGAGAGTGATTGACTTCACTCGTAAGAGAGAAATAATTAAATATTTATTAAGGTGAAACAGAAATTTAACAAAATTAATAGTGAATGCAACAGGGGTTTACAAGGTTCGATGCCAAGGTACACTTGTGTCTTTACTGCATAGAGGACAGGGTCAGACAAACTGTCAGGGAGACCCTCCCGTTGAGTCATGAGGTTCAGAAAGGACCCCCTTGCTTTCTAAACTCCTTCTCAGAGAGGNCAGGGAGAGCACACCGCCATATTGACTTCTGGCGGTTAGGGTTTAAGACGGACAAGTGTTAAAACCAGTTCCAGAGGAGTAAGCTTTGATACAGAAAATCGGGAGAGACTTAGCATTGTGGTGCCTCACAGCTGTACTGTGGCTAATGCCTCCGAGTGCCAGAAGAACTTGTTGCATCTCTTCACCAAGTGGCACCCAACGTACAGCAGTTCAGGGAGCTTTGGTGTAACTGTGCACGCATCTCAGGCCACTCACTTGCAAATTTAACAATGACAATGATTCCAGCAGTTTCAGAAAATCAAGGACAGAAACAGCTAGATGTATTAATACAGTGCCATAAAACATAAGATATTGTAGGAAAGGATAATGTACTTTTACAAAATTAATATTTGCCATATAAAAGCAGCGTGTATTTTGTGCCTAAACCAAGAGGGGAGATTTAGATTAGATATTAGGATGAAATTCTTTACTGTAAGGGTGGTGAGGCACTGGAACAAGTTGCCCGGAGAAGTTGTGGATGTGCCAGCCCTGAAGTGTTCAAGGCCAGGCTGGATGGGGCTTTGAGCAACCAGCTCTAGTGGGAGGTGTCCCTGCCCATGGCAGGGGGGTTGGAACTTGATCTTTAAGGTCCCTTCCAACTCTAACCATTCTATGATTCTATGATCTTAATGAAGACAAATTTTAAACAGCTGATATAGACTTCTGCTGTCTTCTGACCATAGTTTTCCCTCACTTCCCAGAGGAGAGAAGGCAGGACCCCGATCGGACCTGCTGTACGACCCAGCTGTGCCAGGTGCCCGCTACCTGCAGGCGGGTCCCTGCCAACGATTGCTGCCTACGTGGGACAGCAGGACACGAGTGAGAAGGGGAGGTTTTCGGGGAGGAGCTGTGAAACCCAGCTCCCCGACGGCCAGAATACGACGGCCAGGAACGGGGACAGCGATGCGGTGGTGGGCTTCTCCTTCCATCACCCTGCTCCCTCCTTTCTCACAGCTCCCTTAAAGCGAGGTCCCTCGAAACTGTGTCCGAACAAATCGCGCCGGGAGCGGGTGTGACGGGGCCGGACGCCGCCGCCGGGCAGCACTAGCGCCAGCCGCCAGTTTCGGGGTGCCCGAAGGGCCTTCCGCAGCGCCCCGGCTCCTCTCACGCACGTTCCTCTCCTCAAGCATCCCCGCTCCTCCCTGCCCGGCGTCCCCCTCCCCCTGCTTTCCGTTTGTCCCCA
>VXBW01015361.1:0-125811 GCA_013400375.1 Thinocorus orbignyianus | reverse complement strand
TGGATGGGGCTTTGAGCAACCTGGTGTGGTGAGAGGTGTCCCTGCCCATGGCAGGGGGGTTGGAACTTGATGATCTTGAAGGTCCCTTCCAACTCTAACCATTCTATGATTCTATGATTCTTTTTTTCCCTCAAGTTGAGGGTTTTTATTATTTGCATTTAAGGTATGTCCCACAGCATGCAATCTGGGAACCTCGTGTAAGTTATGAAGGTGAATATAGACTTAGAGTAGGGAAGGATCATTGTGCCTGAGCTCTTGTAAAATTAAGTGACTAAGACCCGGGAGTTACCAGACCAAAATCTAAGTATAATAAGATTTCAAATTCAATGCTTTATTAGGCTTTTGAACAGAAAGAAAAATATTTTAGTCTAAGTGAGTCATCCCCTCAACAATTTCTTATGGGAATGAATTTTGTAGGCAGGATTTACCACCACAGTCACTTTCCTGTCAGTCCTGGAGAATTTCACTTTGAGGCCTGCCAGCAAAGTCCTTCCTTCTGAAAATGCAGATGATTGTTTGCTCTGCATACCCTATCTTCAGTAGAATTCTGTCTCAAGCTGTTTGGTCTTTTGTCACCAGCAACTATAACTGCAGCTACAATTACTTTACTGTACAGTTCATAGAAAGAGAACAGATGTCAAGTTTGGTGTAGCCTGTCTAAAAAGGTTCAGGGCTATATTCCTCTCTCACTGCAGCTTTTAAGTAGCTTACAGCATGTTCTGTGTAGAATAGAATAAAACTCTAGGTTTGTATATAAGCACAGATTTCCATTCTGACTTCCATGGTTATTTCTTAGGGAATAATCAAACTGATTCAAAAGAACCCTCATTTCAGTGAATAATATCTTTTCAATGTACATGTATTTCAAGTCTACTGAGGACCGCTGCATACATCTGTAATACGACCAATTTAGATGTTTGACCTCTTAAGATCCAAGTAGGACATGAAATACTGAGTGAGATTCGCAGTAGTAAGGAATTGCATCGACTCATGGAATTGACCGGAATGGATGGTTAGAAACCTAGGTCAAAAGGAATTTCTGAGGAAGCACTTAAAAGTATGTGGAAAATTTTTTCTTCCGCAAATAAAAAACATTTCTAGCAATAGTGTCCAGGTCATTTTCTATCTATTTTCAGTGTGTTTTAATGGCCTAACATTTACACATCTAGCATTTACATTAATGGCTCTCACTAGACTGATTTGATAAAACTATGTGAATTGAGAAAGGTTGTATGGAGAACTTCTTTTGGTTTTGGATTATTGCTGCAGTTGTTCAGTAGCTAGAAAATTGTTAAAAAGCCTGCATTGTAAATCAAATCATTTTCATAAATGAAAATTCATTAAAATAAAGATAATTAACCTTGAAACATGATAATAGCAAGAAAGATAATATGTATAGATTCTAAGTTTTTATCCAAAGTGATTTCTGCTGGTGCAATTCCAAGGCACACTGTTGTTCCATCTTTTTTGTGTTCTGTACAGTTTGCCTTTGCAGGTACAGCTGAACTTTATCACAATGCAGAATTTTAATGGTGGCTGCTGTAGCACAAACAAGAAATTTTAGTGTCTGTAACTAAGATAATTAAGTTGTTCATGATCTCAGTTACAGACAGGATACTTATTTTATAAACTAAGATGACACAATTAAGCACCATTCATTTAATTACCACCTGCATTTAAATAAATCCAAATGATATGAAGCAGACCTGACCAGTCTGATGCAAATTTTCTTGCATCTGGTAGAACTTGCTCCTGTCTTGTAATGTATATCCTTTAATCTAGGGTTATGTGGTCAGCTACAAGAAACATTCCTGTAGAGAGATGTGTAAATGCTTAGCATTTGCTCTGAAAACTGAGGTCATCCTTAAGACAAGGAGCCTTGATGTCATACATTGAATAAGTCATCAGCACAGGTCCTGTGTCCAAAGGACTTTAGTTTCTGCATGTTGTACAGTTTCTTAGTCCCTCATTTCTTTGATATCGTCATCATATCATATTGGTATGGTACCTGGGAGCCTCCTCCATGGACAGTTTCCACCAAGAGAAAGGGAGAGTCATATTACATAATAGGTTCCAGTTCAAATGTATCAAGAAGTCAAAGAGAAGGAAGCAAGTCCTCTGATCTTGCGTAATAAGGCCTGTTTATATTTATGACATTACTATGTATCAGAAATGAACCTGCTGTTTTCACCAGCTTCTACTTTACTCCAGAAGAAGTCGCATTGAACAATGGAAGCAGTTGTAAGGTACAATGCAATCTAAAGGTATCAGAATTTGATCCGTATGTGTAGTAACAATATCAGTATTAATGGGGATGATGTATCACAGATTTTATTTCGACTTAGAGATTGTGGAATGAAATGAAAACTATGATATTTTTAACTGTGAATATATGATCAAAATGCAGTACAGATGTTTACAGATGATGGTTTTCAATCTATAATTGCATTATATTTTTAAAAATATGTGATTATTAATTCATTAAATAGAATGCGTAACCTTTCAAATAAATGAATCACTGTATATATAGGAAGTCTACCCTTGAACATGCTATCCAAAATTGGAAGTCAGTTGTATATGCATTTTCCTCCTCTCCAAACGAATAGAAAACATGTGAAATTTCTGTCATTGTAATTCACTCCTGATATTCTTTCCTGACCTGGCAATGTTTACATTGCATCCAGTTTACAACTGCTTCCCAGAATCCTTTTAATTTCCAGCAGGGATATGCTGATAGAAGGTTGTTTTTTTTCTTTCTCTATTTTAGTGAATATGCTTTTACACATATTTTAGTACCATTTAAAGATGCTTAGAAAAACATATATTCTGTTATCTGTCTTTTGGTTCCTATTTAGTTGCTATAGAAGAAAGCTAAAGGGAAGACAAGGAGGGTTAATCATGGCTTTGGAGTTATATTTAATATTAAATGCTCTGGACCAAATGTTCTTATCCATATATCTATAAATATGGAAAGCTCATTGAGAGAATAGATGTACTTCAGTCATACCGGGATTATGAAGACCAGAATTTGGCTCTGCAATTTTAAATACTGCAAGTTACAAGTTATTTCAGGTCTTGAGATGTTACAACCCTAGTTTTTTTATACTTTGCCTTCATCATTTCTGAAAACCAGGAACTTATGCCAGAGTTAATTGTTTAACAGTTTGGTATCTTGAAAGATACTAGGACACTCAGGTTCCCATCTCACATGATTCTGTCTCCTAAAAAGGGATTTTGGAGAATTCTACTTTGCCATTCCAGAAATCCCAGCACTTTCAAACATTTCTCCTCTCACTTCTATTATATAGCCTGTTACTGGCAGAGAAAGTTGCACATCTCTCTGAACTTTTATAAATCCAGGACATATGCTGTTGAATTTCGCACAATAGTATTTAGTGAGAAGAATGGTGCCCTGAAGTTGCTTCTCTATCAGTGGAAAAGTAGCACAGTGGAAACTTGTTTTTTCATTGTGACCTAACGCTCAGGAGGACTTAACTTGAAAAATGCGTGCTTGCTCTGATGAACACGGGCTTCTTTTCAAAAGATTGTCTTGTGGCTTTGTCTGGCTTGCCTCCAGGAGGTGGCCTTCGAGCAGCGGTGCAGTTTGGCCAGAAACATCTGCATGAGGGGACCCACTTTCAGGATCTGGATCTTGCATTTTGTCGAATTTGCCATGGCAAACAGAGTTGATTTTTCAAAGCTGATCTGTAAGTTTCATAAGGAGAATGAACTTGCACCCCAAAAACTGGTGAACAGAGCTGTTTGCATGATGCTTGTTGTCTATTTCCTTGCTATCTTAAATCTTAGCACCAAATTGGAAGGATGCAAAAGAATTGCATCATATATCATTAATTTGCGGTTTTATTCTCTTATGAGAAAACTATTCAAGAAAATGAGACTAGAAGATTAAATCATTTAGGAAAGCTGCTTTATGCTTTATGTAAGGAAGTTCTTGTGAGAGACCCTAGATCTACCAATATATGCGTTACATTAACGTTGCCCCATATAAATACAAGCTGTAATCCTAATTTGCGGACCATGCAAACAAGCAAACTGCATGGTCTCAGCACTGGTGCTCTTTCTGGCTATTTTTTACCATTCCCTGAAATTGCATGGATACAAAATGGTAGAGAAGAGGCAGTTTCCAGGAAGAGCTGAAGCTCCCAGGGTGCAGTGACACTGAGCACTGCAGAACTTAGAGAAACAGGCAGAGGGAAACCACAGTTTCAGCGGATAGCTTCCAGGCTATGCTCTTCCCTGACTCCTGCGAGTTGTCTTCCTACCTCTCTATTCATGTCTGCTGAGCAGGTGATCGTTGGCTGTGCAAGGACTTCTTGTTGTCCTTTATACTTCAAGCAAGTTACTTCTAACTAGTTGGAGTCTAAGCACTGCTGATTTTCAAGACCTATTTGTTTTTGTCTGGATTGCTAGATGTGTGTGCTGTGTGGCATATTGAGAGCAACTGTGTCTAGTGCTTTCTGTAGAGCCATTGAGCACATCATCTGAACATGCACAGTGAGCTCATCAAGATTTTTGAGACTAATGTCATGGCAGTAAGGTCAGGGCTACTTGAATACTTGCTCCAGCTGGGGTGCCACAGTTCCAGAAAATGGAGAAAAATCCCGAAATCGCCAAACAAAAATTCCACTAGCAGAAAGTGTGTTTCTGCACAAACCTTAATGTATAGTAGCCCTATGCATGACACAGGAAGATTGTAGGGGAGAAGTGCTTTATACAGTAAACTCTGTTTTCAGCTGGGAGATGGCAAAAACAGTGTGAGGAGACTTTTACTGCTGCTATTTCCCACCTGAAATAAAGGATTGGTTGCATCCTAATCTGGGCATTTGATTAGACTCGAAACCAGGTTAAATACTGACATGCACAAGAATGTTGCAAGAACATTTCTGAGGAAGAGGCACAAACTCAGTCTGTTTATTTTGCAGACTGAATGACATGTAGGTTTCTATCCAAAGCAAATTTTTGTGAAGCAGTATATTAAATCTTGTACATTCCTGTCTGGTTTATCTGGAGTTCTAAGGAACTTCTTTACTTTTTAACTGTTGGTCGAGTTGGTGATTTGAAATCTTCTATACAAATTAGAGAAGTAGTTTCTGTTAGTTGTGAGCTATAAGTATTTTGTAAGTTAGCCATGTTATCATAGGAGAGAGACTAATTAGCACTTTTGCATGAATTACTTCATATAACTTGTCATTTTTATGACAAATTATATTTCTAGAAATCCTTGTAAACTGACTAGTGTTTTTGCTATTTACACTTTGTCAATCACACTTTGCAGAAATAGATGTCATCTGTGGACTATTAACAAAATGTTTCTTCTAATTATTTGGAATTTCTAGTTTGAAGATTGTTCTCTTCTGTTATTATGCTGTTTCTTGTCTGGAACTTTTTTAGCAGCAGAACTAGCGGGGAGTAATGAATAATCTTGTTTATGGATGTATACTCTCCCAGTCAGCCAGGCAAAGAACAACCATTATTCTAAAAAATAATGAAGAATCTGGTACAAATTATAGAAAAGAGCAAAGGAGAAAGGAATGTAGCAGTGGTTGACTTATACAGCAACTTGGAATTTTTACTAATATTTCCAGTAACTGGTTCTACATTACATTACTGGTTCAAATTATCATAGGTACTGCAAAAATAGCCATTGGTTACCAGAAAAAAAAAGTGTGGCAGCTTCTTCAGTATGGTAGTACCATTAGAATTGTGTGGAATACCTGTAGAAAATAAATTATATCCATTAAAATTATTTAGTTAGTACTTAAAAGACATAAGACTAATATTTCAGAATCTGCACACTATTAAAACATTTCCTCTGAGAATGTTTAAATAGAATTTATTGAATCTGCTGCATATGTAGATTTTAAGTAAATTAAGGTGCATGTGGTAGCATTCATTCAAAATGTATTAGCTTGCAACAAACATTGACTATTGGGTTTATATATGAGAACATGGTATGATGGAAAAGCAAATTAAAAGTTGCATGATGTGCAAAAAATTAAAGAAGCTCACAAGCATTTTTTATTAATGTATTTTAAGACAGAAGAAGTTATGTGCATTCTAGAATGATAGGTTTGTTTTTAAAGAATATACTTTTGGTGTTACTCAAAGATAGATTTAATCACAAAGTTGAGCTGTTCATCTTTGGCAATGCCAGGAGATTAATAGGATGCACTAGTTAAGTTTAGCTTTGTTCACATCTGATAGTGAATTGCACTAAAGTGACTTCTGATATACCACGGCAACAAAAAAAGAGAACTGCCTAGAACTGTATAAATAGTAAGAAAAGAAGACAGACATTTTCATCTGACATCACTTTGCTTGCTTTTACACACTTTCACTTTTTGTTTACAAATAGTTGTTCAAATAGTTGAATAGTCTCACACTGCGAATTTTGGACCTTAAGTTGATATATGTTGACACAAAAAATGAATAATAACAAAATAAATTAGCTGTAGTTAATGCCACAGTGCAGTTCAAAGGCATGAAGGGTCAGATTTGACCCTTTTGTCGTGGTGATCTTATATGATTAAAGGTTGGGGGGTTTTTTGGTGTGGGGTTTTGGGGTTTTTTTTTTTTTTTTTTTTTTTTTGGTATTGCTATCAGTGCAGTAGCAGCTCTGGATTTCAGCTTTAAATTGTTAGACGCTGAGCATAAATGCAACCTGATTGTATGTGGGCTCTAAAGTACAAAACAGGTACATTTGAATTTAACTTGGAAAACATAAAAGACTGTGATTCAGTCCATTCACTTCTTGCAGGTACATTTTTCATTCTCTAACTCGATGAGAAATGAGGTTAACTTCTTCCTTGTCACTTTGTGTTTGAGAAAGCAGTCACAGGTAATTGGAATATAGTTTAATGTTACCAAAAGATGAGTTTCTGGTAGCAGATTCTTAGTAGATGAATGCTTCTGAAACTTTTGTGCAAACTTTTAAAATCAGTTGCTCTTCTTAGAAGTCACTCATTAAAATAATGTGTTGTAAGTTTCAGGCACCAAGATTCTCTGTTTGGGAAACAGTGAATTTCAGTGTGTAGTCAAGTAGTTTGAAAATCTGATTATAACAATTACATTGGATGGGATGAAATCTTATATATTTAATAATGAATAATCCTGTTAAAATAATATTCTGATATGCAACTAATCAGCAATAAATCAAAATAGGATGTAACTACTGTTGTGATTACACATACACTTTTGCAATGAAATTAATATCCATGTTAGAGGCTGCACACTGTAGAGGTGCAAGATGACTAAGTTTTTGTTTTCTTCTTTGTCAGCTGAACCCGTTGATGTGCTAAAAGCATTAGAATTTCACGATTCACCAGAAGGAGTATCAAGAACAGCAGGATTTTGCACAAACAGAAGAGACTCGAAAGGATCAGATGTTGCCTACAGAGTTTCAAAAACTGCACAGCTGAGTGCCCCAACAAAGCAGCTGTACCCAGGTAAAATTCCTCAAAATCTTTTACTTTGGTAAATTATCTTACTGACTATACTTTTATGGTATCTAAAGTACAGCATGCAGTCTATCATCAGTACAACAAAACACTTCTGTTATCCCTACAGTTGGGCCTGCATACAAATGACAGGACATGCTCTTTATCCCCTGAATGAGTCAGTTTTTATTGGTTTCAGCCATAAATCTTTTCATCAAATTCCGTGTCACTAGCAGAATTGGCCTGTAAGTCATATTACCTGTTCTTTCTTAATGCTATCTGATGGAAACCTTGTTTGGTGGCTTTGGCAAGTTTCCTCCAGTTTCAGTAGTCCATTTAAAAGCAGTACTTCCTGGAGTAATGCTATGGTGGTAGAAATGAGTTGTGGTTGGCCATTGCAAAATTGTTCCCAGAAGTACCATCTGTTAAGAATTACCAAAGGGTATCTGGGTATCTGGGAGACTAAAATAGGCTAGTTAAGGATAGCAGGTAATGCGATTCTGTCTTTTCTCAAATTTCTCTCCAATGAAATGATCACACTTTGGAACAAAGATTCTTTGGATACTGAAGAGAAACTTTTATTCCATTATTTTACTGTCACCTCTCGCTTGACCAAAAATGTTGAGGAAAATGATAATAAGAATATTAAAAACCAAAATCATGGAACATTTAATTTTTCAGCTTTGATACATCATGCAGAGTTTGAACAAGTCTGTCTATAAACACACAGATTAGATGTTGGCAAAGAAAAATACTTCATATTTTTTCTTTCAAAGTAACAATCATATAGATATCATCCAAGATCTATAAAAGGGGCAAACGTACATTTTGTAGTGATACAAAACTACAAAAAAAATACAGAGCAGCCTAGGAAACAGCTATGTACGGTTCAAGCACAACCTATGTGTTCACTTAACTCATCAGTTTACTTTATTATTCATGGGAGAGGATCAAAGCAAAATTCACTACAGATAAAATATTTAAATTATTTTTAACACAGTTCTTCAGTTTTTAATATAACCTCTCAACTAAGTTGGATATAGTTAACAACCGTCCATCTGAAAATATCAGTCACTGAATGGCCCATTACAAGCTACAGTGTCTTGCTGATATTAGCGTGACTATGTGTGTAATTAATTACTACATCACGTAAATAAAGTTAGCAGAATATGGACTGCTCTTCTTAAAAAAAAAATAAAGAAATTGTATTGTATTAAAAAAACGCACAAGTTTCACAGTGTAATAAGCTTGCTGAGTTTTACAATGTGTCGTTGAAGCCAGGTGCTATAACAAAGAACTTTAAATGAGCATTCAAATGCAACTAGCTAGAAGATTAAATTGACTTGGAATTACTGATATTATCTAAAGCTTAGAAGAGTACAAGCACCTTATGCTAAATCAAAGTCTGAGACTCTAGCACTGGAAGTCTGGGAGCTTGGATTGAATTGCTCTTATTCATGAAGCAAATCATAACATAAAAAGGAGATCTGGCAGTAGTAACTGTTCATATGATTTTTGAATGCCAGAACAAATAAGTACCTCATGTTGTTGGCTGACACCTAAATTTCTATAGCCTTTGGCCGCCTTAATTTAGGCACTCTTCTTATTAATGCTTTCAGTTTCTGCTTTATTACTGGAATGAGTTTGCTTGATTTTACCAATCTGTTTCAACACTTCTGCGTGCAGGAGCAAATAAAAAGCAGTGCTCGCTCACAGTAGGAAAAGAAGTGACTACAAAACTTTGCTTAGAACAGAAATACATCGTGTTATCCTCTACTTCAGTAAAGAACCTAGAAACCATTATTGGAGGTGATTATGGTAATTACTTCCTTTTGAATTTACCAGAACAGGCTTCCTGTCTCCACCACAAGAAAAATCTTTTTTGGAGATTATTCTTGAAGATATTTGAATTTCTCTTAGCCTCTATAGTAGTGGTAAGACTACAGAAGATATTCAAGACAAAATCGAGTTCTGAGACATCATTTCAGCTAAACAATACAAGTTGTAATGCATTCTGTGCTTGCTTTAATCCTAAAGCTCATCAGGAAGTATAGGTATCTACTGTAGCTCAAAGGAAGCTATTAATGGCAAAAGCTGGGAATCCACACTTTAAAAATGGATCTAATAATATTTACTAACTTCCCAGAATATTATAGACATTTATTTCACTGACTGGAAGGGAATATAGATTTTTGTTGTATTATTTTTTTGTAAGCTCCAATTTGTCTTTTACAAAAGCATATAGGAATGACAGGAATGGCAACCCAGATATGTACAAAGATTTTTCTACTGATTTTCCCTCCAATTGTTGTTGTTGTGTTGTGTTGGTCAACTAGAACCTTACCAACGAACAAGACATTTAAAAGTAATTGAGAAGACTATTCCATATATGTGTTCAAGAACTATATATACATAGCAATAAATAAATTTTTACATGTTATAATTTCACTCTTTTTTTTTTACTTTTTCGATCAAAACTGTGTTTGCAGGAAATTTAATTACACAATGTATGTGCGAGATAAAACACCTGGGAATATTATGTCATAGCAGTGTTAACAGAAACTACTGAACTGAGGCATGTGACTCATTTTCAGTCACTTTTCTTAGAAAGCTCCCAGGTTTGTTTTTTGATATAGAAAGTTATCTGTTTGAGGAGCACATACTCAGAACAGATGATTTAGTGTTACTTGCCTTAAGCATTTTCAACATTTTTCAGATCAACGGTGCAGACAGGGCAAGTGTTCAGTGCTTTTCAGATAATTTATTTGGCCTTTGTTGACAGTCATCTTTTCTCTTTCTTTCCCTTTTTTTTTCACCTGTTTACTCTGACATTGGAAGGCACAACATACAGTTTAATTTAATCTGTAAACTGGGAGTTTTGCTTTGTAATTAAAAAGCTTGACCAAAGGTTTACCAGAATAAATGAAATTATTCCTATTTATTGATCTCTTCAAAATAGAATGTCAAATCTAGCCATGAAGTGCTCTATATTGCTACAGTTTCAACAACCTTCTACAAAAAAAATTAAAAAGATGGTATCAAGTACATAAAACAACATTGCAGCAGACAATATAATACATGTAAAAATAGGGATTTTCTGGTTTAGAAGAGTGGTATGTAATTTAAAATGCAATGAAGATTTGACGCTTTTTTTTTTTTCCATGTTGTAACTAAAGAGTTGGTGCCATCAATACTTTGTCTTTGTGGAAGACTCTGTAGAATCCTGAGAGTTTTGACGGAAAACTTGTCTTGGAAACAATCTTGTATTTTCTTCATTGGAAAAAAACAATTCCTAAATCTGCTTTTGATGTTGAAGTCTTACATACTTGTATTCATTACAAAAATGTCACATATTATTCTATTAAAACTTATTGTATTACATTATTAAAATGCTTTAGAACATTTTACCCACTCTCATGCACACAGTTGCAGTTATCTTCATTGCCAAAATTATGTTTAGATTCTAATCCCTATATTTCTTGCGTGTAAATTTGCAGCTGAAGCCACTCGGATCCAATGTATATTCTGAATTTTTATAATCTGTCTTACACTTCTTTGGTATTAAGCCTAATAGACTTTCACATCAACTGAAATGCAGATTTACCTCCAGATTCATCAGGAGCCGTACTGAGTACAAACCTCAGTTTCTCCTTTATAAACAAACTATATCCGCTTTTAATTGTGTTTATTTTTAGATGTAGAGCTTGAAATAATGATTGATATATAATCTCTACTTCAAAGAGAAAACATCAAGGAATAAATGAAAATTAAATATTCTTTGATTTTGCCTAAAGCTCCTGTTAAATAAAATTAGTTACGTATTTTTTCAGTGTTATACACAATATTATTTTAGAAAGACTCATATATTGTGAAAGAGAAACAAAAATAAGTGGCCATGAAGGAATATGAAGTGTCTGGGAACATATTTGCTATACTACAGATACTTACTTTGTTGTGTGACACTGGTGCATGCTTTTAAATTAGAAGATTGCTAAAAAGATTAATATAAAAAATAATGAATGTGGTTCTTGCATACATTGTATTATAACATAAGTTCACCATAAAATTACAAATCATCAAGGTATTTTTTTCAAGAATTAAAGCCAGAGCAGAAATACAATTTCCTTTTTTCTGTATTCATTTTAGAGAATTAAAAAACCCCAACAGTTGGTATGTGAGATCCTCTGTGCTTATAGAAGAATGTAAACCTTTAAAGAATAGTTTCAGGTTTTCTGAATTTGTAACTGTATATCAATTTGTTCACAGGTGGAGATTTTCCAGAAGATTTTTCAATATTAATGACAGTAAAACCTAAAAAGGGTATCCAGTCCTTCCTTCTGTCTGTCTACAATGAGCAAGGAATTCAGCAAGTAGGTGTTGAAGTTGGTAGATCCCCTGTGTTCCTGTTTGAAGACCAAAATGGAAAACCTGCACCAGAAGACTATCCTCTTTTTAGAACAGTCAACATTGCTGATGGCAAGTAAGTGTAAAATTTCAACATGAAAAGTAGTACTACAGACCCCTATATAGATGATTATGGTCTTTACAAAGAGTTATCTTAAATATTTAAATAAATCAGTAACACTTTCCAGCTAGTTGGACTGCTGTGGTACAAAATCAGAGAACCTTTGACCAGATTCAAGATTCAAATGGTGTACACAGCTAAAATTAAAGCCAAACCACCTTTCTTATTTGCCATTTCTATAAACCAAGAGTGACAAAATAGTCATAGAAGTTAAACCCACCTAAACTAAACCCATGAAGATTCTTCCTGTGCAATATAGAAACTGTTTTCAAAAAGATTTAAGGAATAGTTAGACCAGAAGGGCTGTCTTGTATCATTTAAAGGCGATAGGCAGAGTGAAAAGTAGTTGAGAAGACAGTATAGAAATTCTCCTATCCTGAACCAAAACAGCAGATAAATAAGATAGCTTGAGATGTTTATATATAAGGAAATCAGGGAAGAATAAACTGGACAATTAATCTGAAGTGCTGCAAGGACTTATATTGCACCCTTAGTAAAGGCAATTAATCTCAAACACCTATTGCATTATTAATTTTTATCTATTTGTACCTAACTTGCCTTTATAGACAAGCAATCATTCTCTGGAAACATCATTCTAGTGCTTTAAAATGTACATTCATTCTTTCAAAGACTTTATTTATTGTTCTGCAGTTCAGGAAGAGAGCCACAGTCTTCAGAGGTAAACAGAATGAAATCATATTAAAGCAAAAGAAAACAAATCAGTAGAGGAGGAAGGGCAAAAATTCAAGTCAAATGAAATGTATTTATAAAGGATAAAATCTCTTGTATTACCAGAGAACAGAATTATACCATGAAACCTAAACCTGATGTATTTCCCTAGCAGAAGGAGCAAACTTCTGTTTTTTCCATTGGCTTCCTCTAAATGACAAAGCTTCGACATGGATTTCAGAACTTCACCCAAAATGTCTAGAAACTGATAAAAATTAATAAATCAAAATGAACTTGGTTTGATACAATTTCCTGCAGTGAGACTTTATGACTTCTAATCAACTGGAGTCAATCCTAGCCACTGTGAGCTATGTTTTCATGCTTTCAGCTTCTACATGCTTTCAAAAGATAGACCGACAATTTTCTTCTGACTCAGCTATTTTATGAAGGATCTAGGACAACAATCTTCATCTCAAAATGAGATATATTTAAAGAGTGTAAACAGTGTAATGTGCCTGAGGATGCGTGGACTGTTTGCTTTTATAATGATAATGTTCAACCACGTTCCAGAGAAAACATGGAATTAGAGTTCTGGCTCGGTGATACTGTTTAGCAGTCAGATTCCATTAGCTTTGAGGTGTTCCTTTTGATATACAGAGGCTCATTGTAACAATGATCTAAGCTGTCTCTCTGATTTAGACAACCTTAGTGCCACAAATGCCAACTAAAATAATTTGATTCCAGTCTTCCTCTTACCAGACACTAATATGACATACTTTGACACTTTTTGCCCTGGTCTGTCAAAGATTCTTTGATGTTTTGCTCTGTGTTAGATTACAGAGACGCTTGCGCTTGCTCTTAGATATTTAAGTTGTCATAACAGAAAGGCTCACTAAATTAATGTGTTCTGTCATGATAATAATGTCTCACAAAGAACAGAATACAGTTTGGCAAATTGTACAAAGCTTTATTCTTAAAAGTCTTTAAAATAAAATCAGGTGTAAGTATTCTGAATCAATTCATTCACTTCTTGGAGAATATTTATGTAGGCAAACCTATTGTTGCAGGAATATTGGCAAGCATTTTTAAGTATACATATCTGGAAAAGCATCTATGTTGGAACTGTTGTACATTGAAAAATCTCTATAGCTATGGGCAACATTCGAATAACCAAAATAACATGGCAAATTTTTGGTGATTGGTCACAGAGAACAAATAGTAAAATATAAATACCAAAGAATAAATTGTTGGATTAGATATATTTGCACAAGTAATTCCTTAAGTAATTTGGAAAATCAGACATATTCATAAAAATAAAATCTGCCGTCAGAATGTTCAATCTAATAAAATTAGATTGAACTCAACAGTAACAGAACAGTAACAGAGAACAACACATTTGCTTTTAATCTGAGTGTACTAATGTTCTCTGGATAAAGCTTCAAAGCAGGTCAGCTTGAACTTCATCTTATATAGGATATTTATGGTGATCTATGGATCAGATTCCTTTGTACTGAAGGGCAGAAGTTGCATAGTTAATAGATAAGGCATTGTGTACATTTCTGCATATGAAAGAAGGAAATAAAAGGTGACATTTAAAATTTTATCTATGACTTGATTGGTGCACAATCTGCAATAAACTGTCTTGATAAGAACACAATGAACTAGTTTTAGAAACTTAAATTACAGTAGCATTATGGTTTTTTAATAGGTGGCATCGAGTAGCTATTAGCGTGGAGAAAAAAACTGTTACAATGATTGTTGACTGTAACAAAAAAACTACAAAACCACTTGAAAGAAGTGACAAAGCCGTTGTGGACACCAATGGCATCACTGTCTTTGGAACCAGGATTCTGGATGAAGAAGTTTTTGAGGTAAAAATCAATACTAAACAAATTGAATTGAGTGATTTTTGTATTAAGTGAAATGCATAATGCAATTGAGAATGAACTTTTTAGTGCAAAACCTGGTATAACATAAAACTTTGATTTAAAGAACCTGTTAGGATAGACGAGAAAAGTAAAGCAGGGAAATGTCTCTATTGTTGGAAGATATGATGCATTCTTCTGTTCTTTAGATTATATTGTATCTGGAAGGAGCTTGCTTTTTTTGTCTTTCTGCCTAACATTGAGATACCTGAGATATTGAGGAGAATTAACCTAGGAAAGCTGGGTAGTATGGTACTGAACCATTTTAGTTTTGTCTCTCTCGAACATTTACGGGTATTTATGCATACTAACAGTATTTGGGAGAGGGGAGAAGGACCTGGAAAGTTTTCTTGTAATATGAATCCCTTATATTGTTTATCCCACTTATTACTCTTTCCAGTAACTGGAACATACTTTGGCAAGAAGGACATATATGTTTCCATCATTTACTAGCCAAGAAGTACATATAGGAAGGGTAAAATGCTCTAAGGAAGTATGTGACTGCCAATCATGAGGCCTTCCAAGGTAGAATCCTTATTTCAACAATTAATTTTACAGGCTAATAATGAAGCTTCTCTCAATCTGCACTATTGAGTTTCTTTTATAGTATTGTTATTCAGCAGTCAAAACTATCAAATTTAAATTTAAACTGAAAATTAAGAAAATACAGATCAGTAGTTAACTTAATTTGCGTACAGGGTATCTGTGCTCCGTAAATGTCCAGAGTTATAATCCTACCTTTAAGCAGATAATATCCTTGAGAAACTGCACAGGTATCAAGAGAGGAAACATGAATTTTGAGTGTAATACTGTGGCATTGCTGTCTTTCATTTCCACAGGCATGATGGAACATGAAGCTTTTCAATGGGGAAATTTCTGGGATGATTTAACGGGTCAACCAGTAGGATATGTTTGTTATTCACAGCCTAATTTACCTGTAGTCCCCAGCAGAGTTTGCACATCTGAGGGACATTATTTTCTAGTTGAAGATTAATTCCATAAATGCCTTACCTGGGGTGGGACAAGGATTTTTGGTCTGCACAGGGAATAATTACTTTTAATTTTCATTTGTATTTCTTTCTTAGGTCAGAAACCAAGTGCCACAGTATGTATATTTGGTGATAAATTTTCAAAATATGTGCAATGTTAATATACATAAGCAAAAAGAATTAAGAAAAAAAATGCGATAAAAGTAGATAAAGTGTTAGTGTTTTACAAGTGGTTTTAGATTCCAATACAAGCTAAGACAACAGGTCCTGGCTGTTGCAAAGTTTGTAATAATTTTAAAAGTTGTCAAGGAGGGAAATGCACAATAACTAAACATTGATGTTTGGTGTGTTTTATTCAGTACAATTGCTAAGCAGAAAGACCTGTCTGAAGTTTCAGCTATGCTGAAATGATTGTGCGTAGCTGTTTGAAAATAAGTACAGTGGTTGATGATACATAGATCAAATGAGATACTTGTTGTAATTGTTTGCATTAAGTAACATGTTGAATAGAAGTGAAGCCTGCTAGGATGCTTTTATCTCTGAAGTTGTTAACTATTATGATGTTATATCTTTCCTCTATATTTTAAACAGTTCAAAATATTCAATCCCCAAAGAAATCTTGTAAAAGAGAGATTAAGACTATTCCCATGGGAATACAGAAGGAGCATAGGCTATCTAGGGGATAAATAAAATGATAGTTCTGAACATTTCCTGCTGTGTCATTCATCTGTCACTCAGAAAGAAAGATGAAACTTTGAGTCATGACAAAGAGCAACTATTTTAAGGCAAAATAATTCCTGCTCTAGCAGTTCCTTCTCAGTGATAGTTTCTTCCATCCATACTTTTTGCACTTGTATATTCAATTCCCTCCACTCTTTCAAGCCCTACAGAAGAAGAAGATATAGGAAGGGATGTGTTAGCATGCAATTATTTTCTGGTTAGCAATGGCTGGAAGAGTCTGTAAGGCTGGATGAAGACATACTTAGTAAATTGAAATTGGTACTTAAAAATCAGAATTAGCAGATTAATTGAAGAAACAAAAAATAAACCTACATTTTTAATGAAGCCAAATTTATGTGAAGTCAACACAGACATGAGGATATAACTTTAACAGAATTTGCTATGATGACAATATAAAAATACTTTGAGTATTTTTGTCATGTGTTGAAGGATGAATAAGGAAGATTAGTGACCTTCTGTCAATTTTTTCCCTAAAGTCTCCTGGATTGACATGGCAAGTCAGTTCTTCAATTCCAGCTGACATGCACTAAGAAGAAATATGGCTTTGGACTCACAAAAGAATTATAGTATAAAATCATAGAATCATTTAGTTTGGAAAGAACCTTTAAGATCATTGAGTCCAACTGTTCACCTAACACTGCCAAGTCCAGTACTAAATCATCCCTGAGCACCACATCCATACATCTTTTAAATACCTCTAGGGATAGTGACTCTACCACTTCCCTGGGCAGCCTGTTCCTACTGCTTGACAACCCCTTCAGTGAAGAAATATCCAATCTAAACCTCTTCTGGTGCAACTTGAGGCCATTTCTTCTTGAACTATCACTTGGTACTTTCCTGAGGCTGACCCGCATCTCCCTACAACCTCCTTTCAAGTAGTTTTAGAGAGCATTAAGGTCTCCCCTCAGCCTCCTTTTCTGCAGACTAAAGCCCTCAGCCACTTTTCATAAAGCATGTTCTCTTCACCAGCTTTGTTGCCCTCTGAAGATGCGAAGAAATCTTGCAGCTGTATGTACCTGTATGTAAGGTCCGTTTACAGGCTGAACGCTATCATTCAGCACTGAGAACAGCAACACCTCTGCCATTTGTAACATCCCAGTCCATTTCAGTATTCCTTCGGGGATTAGGTTTCCTTACTTAACTGACTGCACCCCTTTTCTCTCACTTTATTCAGAAAAATCAGTTACAGTCTTTTAAAACTGCTCTTGTAATTATTGGAAGTTTAGTTTTAGTTAGAAGTCTCTTGTCTAAATTAGATGCTTAGTCTTTTCTTTGGGGATAGGTTTCTGCTTCCTCTTATACTGTACAGCCACCATGGGTACATATAAGTGTACCCATGGTGCATTTCAGTTGTTTGTTCAGTTATTTGAATCTTTAGGTAGAAAGGTGGATGTTGAAAACAGCCGATTAGAATGTCCCTGAAAGTTTAAACAAAGTACTGTGCCGTGTACAGTTTTAATGACATGCGTTCTTCAAAGTCAGGCCAAGCAAAACATAATCTAGTTCTTTTTGAGTTTATCTCATGTTTTTGTATTCTCTAAACAGCATCCTTTTTGTTTCATTAACAAGATGAACCTTCCTTTATCTACTGCTGGTACAATTCCTGAAATTTGGGGCTGTTCCCTGAAATTTGTCTGATGCTTGAAAGTCTCCTGGTTGTATGTTAAATGTTCTGTTTATCTTATTCATAGTAGCAGAGAATGAAGTTTGGTGGTTCCATCCCTCTCCTTGGTAATATTTCTGTTGTGAACCCTGCTGTATCTTGAGACCACAACAGACATTGAAGAAACACGTAACACGAGGTGTCTTATTCAAAGTGCAGAAAGTTTCAGAAATTAATTCATTTAGCCATGACACTAGATTTAAATGTTTAAGACTTAAAACTGTATAAGAGGCTTTCCATATGACATTTGATTCCTTTATTAGCTTACATGTAGGAAGCACATAAAAAGAAGTACCTAAGTGACCTGTTGGAATTCACAGCATACTGTATCCATGCATCACAAAGACTTTTTTAACTTGAGTAATAATTATGTTTTTAGTCACAAAAAGCAAATTATTTCATTACAGAAACTGTGGAGCACTCTTCAATATCCTCAAACTGAATGGAAATTCAAAATGTGAGTTTCCATTCACATAAATATAATTAAGTGTTAGGCTTTAGTGACCTACTAGTTGAAGGTGCCAGGGTTTCTTCTGGTCTTGAACCCATTCATCCACCACAATACATCTGCACAAAAACCAGTGGCATCATTCATGTAATTCACTGCCATTGAAAGCAGAGTTCAGCACTGTCAGAATCAGTGCTGTAAATAATTAGATACATCATGTGTTCTTGTATGCTTTAGAGAGCATATCTAAACCTCTATGAATTCTTGCATACATATATGAGTCATAAATAGATATTATTACATGACATTATCCCAACCTCCTGACAATTTGGTTGCATCTTTGGAGAAAAGAATTGCTTCTTCAGTCATATTGTTCTAACATATTTGCAGGGACCATTCATTTAGAATCCTCCAAACAAATATTACTCTTGTGAGGAATATTTCGCACTTAGTTTAGAACAGTGCTACATCACAGAGAAACCAAATATTCTTCTTTGCTTCTGTTATTTTAAATTTGTAATTAAAAAGATTAATTAAACTCTTGGGTAGTTCCTTTTCTTTTTTCTGTTCCTAATATTAATTTCTGTTTTCTTGACAGTTCTTCCACCCTTGTTTTAATTCTGGCAATTTGACTATTGCTAAAACAGCAATGTGTGTTATACTGGGAAATATTAAATGCGTACATTTTAGTCAGTTTGACATTACTGCTTCGATGTAACTTTCCTATGCTGATGATCAATAATCAATAATAAGAATAATAAGAAAGCATACTGACTGTCCAGAGATCAGGTGGATCACTGCTGAAAGAAGGAAAAGGCTGGTTAGTGTCCTAAGAGCATGATAAATGGCTACCTATTTTGCTATTATTGTATATTCAACAAAATAATATTCCTCAGTAAGTTCACCCACTGGCGCTAAAGCTAAGAAGGTAGCATTCTTTGGTGGTGCTCTCAGAAAACTTTTTTCTTGCTTTTAAGAAAATCTCTCTTAAGTATTTTCCATATCTTGGGGGAGTGTTTGTGTGTTTTATATAAGGAAATTTATTTTTTGGATTTGCCTGTTGCTCATTCCTGAATGTAAGTGCTAATCTGAGATCTTATGATATCATGTACAGTTAATATTGAAATCAGTATGATGTCACAAACAAGATATTGAATACAAGCAAGTACTAAACATCAGACTCATATGAATGCTTGAAGCAAATTATAAACAGTGAACATGTCTTAAAATAATACAATTAAGCAGTCTGAAAACTGTATTATTACTAACTGCCAAATTATGAGATCTTCATTTACACTGCTAAGCACTTGCTCACTGAAATGAGTCTATTGATATCAGATTGATACAGTATACCTCAAACTTTTACATGTTATTTAAAATCAATCTCTTCTGTGTTTTCAAACACATGGTGCAAGAAGGGCTGGTTTGCAAGTGCTTGCTGCAAAGAAGAGAAACCCTGCAATAGCATACAAAAAACAAAACCAAAAAACAAGCAACAAAACCTCCCCTGAAAAAATTAGGAAATTAATCAGGTGCTGGTACATGGCACCTAATAAAAGAATTTTGAATTCTATCCATTGGAATATGTTTGTACCTTAAATGTTTGATAAATAGCAGGGATCTTTTTATTCTTTGCCAGCTTTAAGGATTTGTCACTCCTAATTTAGTACTAATCATGTGAACAATACAATAGTTTTTTATAGTAAGTATTTTATAATAAGTTAATAACTGACAGAGATTTTATGCAGATATTTCCCTATAGAGACTTTTCTTCAAAACTCCCAACATGTCAGACTAATACAATGAGTTTTAGGCACTGTGCTGTAAATGAGTGTAACAAGACAAAACCTGAGGTGTACAAGACTCCCATTTAAAGCCAATGAAAGCTTTAACTGCACACAGTTTATGAGATTAAATCATTGCAGTAATCCTTGTTAACAAAGGGTTTAGATTTTGATACTAGGCTTTAACCTGTGTTCATGAAAAAAAAATAATTCATACACTTATGTACAATATAGAATTCCTTTAAATAGCCTGAGTGAGCAGTTGGAGATACAGGGATAGTACTTTGACAGCAGTATGGTTTAACGTACAGATCCCTTCAGATGAGTCACCCTCCCTCATATATCTCTGTAAGCATGAGAAGTCCCAAGTGTGCAAGTGCAGAACGGCCATTTGATGCATACTCCATCAAGAAAGTATCGGTAGCAGAATGGATCAAGCTTTTACTGAGCGACCAAAATTACCGTGCGGCTAAAGTAGAATAGGGAAGCTAGCCCAAAGGAAAATTCTCCCAAAGAAATGTAGTGTGAATGGTGTGTCACCAGTATCCTCTGTTTCATACTGTCCTATTGAGCTGCACTACTAGCTAATGTAGACGTAGCCAAAATGATTCCCTTTATACATCACCTTTAGTAATTGCTAGTGACCCACTAAATGTTTATTGTCAGTCAGACTAGAAAGTAATGTTTAATGTAAATGGGACAAAACCCAAAAATGCAGTAGGTTCCAGGCAAAAATATTTAGAAGCAACCTTCTAGTTATCAACAGCAGAGTAGTGGCCAACTTCCAGCACTAGGAAGAAAAATAAAAACAATTTAAAAAATAAAAACAAAGCAAACAATATTTTCCTTTCAGAGGCACCTAATAAAAGACAAGTATTTTTTCTAAAATCTTTCTCATTGGCTTGGTTTGTTTTGTGTATTTTTTTATCTGAAAAAATTTGTGTTTTTTGTTTTTTTCATAGTATTTCCAAACTTATGCTTGATGAACAAAAGTAAATAATTTTGTTTTCCCTGTTATTTTTGAAAGCAGAAAGTGAGGAGGAAAAAAAAAAAGCAAAACTTTTGTTTTGTTTTGCTTTTGTTGGAGTTCAAGCTCATTTTCAAGGAATATTCCTAAGAAACAAAGGAATGGTCATTTAACTGAACTGTTTGTAATTACATTTAAAAGTAACAACCTGGGCTTAAAAATGCTGCTTGTTATATCAGTTGCAGCACATTTTACAGATAGGATTTATTATGGTCTGATTTAATATTGTATGTAAAGCATTTAAGTTTTAAGACTTTGAAGATAAGTGACAATGTAACAGATTTGCAGGTCCTTTTATCAAGAGAATAGCATGTCCTTGGTCACATGCACGTGTGTGTGTCTGTGTGTGTGTGTTATGTACATGTGCAGGCATTGTAATAAAATCTAATTTCTTAGCCAAGAATTGCAGTAGACTTTGGCCTGTGAACAATGTTGTTTTGAAGGTTAAAAATTATAATTGGTATATCAACCGATTCCTTAACCAAGCTGAATAAATACTACTATAACCATGGAATTTCAAAGGATCAAGACATTGATATCTATGGAAACTTTGACCTGTACTGAATTCTGCTTTCACAATTTATTGCTTTTACAGTGCTTCAGTCTGGCAGGCTTTATATATCTTTCTCTAGCTATATTATGCAATGAGCCTGGGATATAGAATATTATATTAAAGGCCCCTGGAATTCTTCAATCCCTCAAATCTTTGCAGGAAGATTAAATGAATTCTGCAGCAGGTTTTTCTGAATCGTATAGTGATAATATCCAGGCTGTCTAGACTTTTGTTCTTTGGAGTCTATGGTTGTACTGTCACATAACTAATTAGAGAAAGTTGGCACATATACACAGGTTAGGGTTTCTGCTGATTTAATAAAGAGTCCACTCTGGAATTCTTAGGCTTTAGCCACCCTGTGAAAATGAAAGCTATTGATTTTGTTCTCCTGAGTTGATGTAGTGCCTACCACTGATTTTGTTGTGCTTTTATCACCATTTGGGTAGTCATCTTTAAAATCTAAATATGCTTACAAGCACAAAGGAGTTACTCATTTTATTCAGAATATGAATGAGAAGGATGGTATTTTTCTAATAAAAAAATTAGTCTAGTTGTGGAAAGTCTTTCTGAACCTCTGATATATAAATTAGACATTTAAATAATTGCTGTATTATTTTTCTTTATATATTTTTTTCAAGCTGGAAGAAGAACAATAAGCTTTCTCTTGATGAAATTGCTCTAGAAAATCTCATTATTTTACAATAAGAAACTACACCTTGAGTTCTCCACTCTGGTCCAGTCACACTGTTGCGTAGCATCCTGCTTGTGCAACTACTAAGACCACTTGTTCCTTGAATTTTTAATTTATTTTTTTTAATGTTTTGATTAATTTATGAAGTTTGCTTCTGCGAAGAGGGTTCTGCAGAGCTTCTCAAGTGATGCTTACCTGGTGTTCTGTGGGCAGAGGTCACTTTCACCTGTCAGGGTTATTATTTTACTAAGATTCTTTTGAAAGAGTTATCCCAAAAATTTGTCTTTAGAACTGAACTGTTTCAGGTTCTTGAAGAGCTAGAGAACTAGACCATAAAATTTTAACTACTGGAGAAAACAGTAATTTAAGCACGGATTCCTTCTTATAGTGCCTTTACAGCCTTGTAAGGATTCATACTTTTACATTTTTAATAATGCTGACAGGTGATAGTAGAGAGGTCTTTTATCAATGATAGAAATTTTTGGCTGATAAATAGACTATAAATGGACTACTTTATGGCTGTACTTCTGTAATGCACCATATTTAGGAAGTATTAGTAAAACAACATAGTTAAAAGGAAAAGAGATTGTTTCAAGAAGAGAAATAATACCCAAGACTTTTTATGAAGTCATAATTAAGATAGTGAGCAGCAATTACCATTTATAGCTTGTAAGGATAAAATAATTCATTCTTTACTTCTCAGGCCCTCAATGATTTACATCACTGAGAAAATCCGATGCCATATTTAACTGGAGATTTTCCTTATTCAGACTTCTGCTGTGAAATCTAAGAAAGGTTCTTAAAAGGTGGAATCAAATGTAGTAATTATTACCATGAGGCTAACTAAATCAAAAATTACAGCAAGAGAAAGTTAGTAAAATTGGAAACAGAACTTAGTAGTCTACTGCTTTCCTGAAAGTTTGATCTCAATTTTCTTTTTTTGTTATTCAATGCTTTGTTTTTAAAGTATTGAAAACTGTTTTCCCCTCAAGAGGCTCTTTTCAGTGCAGATACCCTACCTTGTGTATTAGTACTTAGTGAAGTGTGTTTTTTCAACAAATACTGGAAGCGTGCATACATGTGAACTCTTTTATTCTAGAATGTCACTGCGGAATGTCTGCAAGATTCACAGAGGAATTTTCAGTGACTGAATTCACCACACACTTCTCATTCTTAGCTGGGCTGTTCCTTGTTGTAGAACAGCTAATTTGAGTGAGTGTGCAGCTGTTCCAGCAGGCAGCCATTCAGCTGATTTGAGCATATTCTTGTAGCTCTGTAGCCTGGTTCTCCACATTTGCTGTGGCATGCCACAAAGAAGCAAATGTTTCTTCAGATCTGATTAACTTCTTTTAATAGCCTTGGAGGATTCTGCAAAGAATAGCTTATTTGGTAGAGTAATGTTTTGGACGATACTGCAGAATTAATCTTTCTGTGCCATGTTTTCATGTTAGGCATAACTGGTGGGCAAAATATTTTATGATTCTAGGGCTGCTTTTTTCTTATAATAGTGAGACTTATTCAAAAACTTCTGATTTTAATTATGAGCGCATTCCCAAAATAGAGAGGAATTAAAACCTTCATAGACTTTAACTATTTTTATCCCAAATAGAGATGAATTACTCAACTAGGCATTGACTTTGTGAGCTATGTGTTGGCCTTGTCAACTTAGTGTCTATTTCAATAAAGTGTATATAATCCAATTTTGATTCAAATTTGACCCATTTTATTTGCAAGCAGCATTTGTATGCTTAATGTTAAGTATTCTTGAATATATTGCTGGATGTTCCCCTTCACCTCTGGGCAACTGAAGTGGAGACCTAGCTCTCAGCTTTCTCATCTTTAATGTACCAGTAATGTTAAATATCTGATACACACTGTTTAAATTCATTGTATTAAGTGTTATCCGGGATAAAAATTGTTATAAGACAGCACATTTTTTCTTCTTGAGTGCTAAATAGACTTTTTGCACTTTCGGGGACAAGTTAAGCATTCACATTGCTACAAGTAATAAGATGAAAAAATGGCTGTGTATTTCTGATACCTCACCACAAGTTCTTTGCCTCTGCCTTCTACTGTCATCCCACTTGTCTCTGACATGGTGGAAGGCTGCCTCAGTAGAGACATCAAGCATTTGTTTTGTATAGTTCACTGTATATCACCTGTTAACTTTCTGAAATTGCCTGAGCAGTCTTTCCCAACAAAGGTTGTCACGACAATTTCACAGGGAAGGAAACAGAACTAATCTATATAGACAGATACCTTTTGTACTTTTTTTTTTTCTTTATGCACTTTTTAGAGTACTTCAAGAATGTTCAGGTGTATTTGTAAATTTTATTCTGTTGTCCTTTCTTCTTCTCCATCTCTGTTCCCCCTCTCTTCATTTTATCATTCTGTACTGTGAGACTTATTTTTTTCCTGCAATTTTCGTGTAAGGATAACATTATGCACATAGGCATATATGTTTTGATACCTCACTGTTTTAGAGACCACTATTAGAATTGTTAGTAGCCCATGACTCCGTTTATCCATGTTTTCATTTAAAGTTCTTGGGACTTATGCAGGTATATCATTAAGTGCTTGATTTATGGCTCCAGGTCAGGAAATGTTGACAGATTAAGTATTTGTAGTTCATTTGCAAATAACTTTATTTTATTTCAGTCTCGCAAAGTCAAGCAGTTAAAAAAAATGCGTTTGTGAAGACTAAAATCATTCTGTGGAACATTCTCAAAGAAAAAAATTGTAGATTTGTCCAACCAATATCTTAGAATGATAACTAAATCACAGTAATGAAATCCACAATAATCTACGTGGAATTTCATGTGCTGAGATGGTAGACCTGATCTGAAATGGAAGCTCTTCACTGAATAGTGAAAGAGCACTGCCAGTACATCACGTACAAATACTCAAAGAAACCATTTAAGCAAAGCAAGCAAAGACAGAAAAATAAAACAGAAAAAGCAAACCAGTAATTTACTGGAGATACTTTTATAGCAGATGTTGAAGGAAAAAGAGAAAAATTAATATTTGAGATACCAAATGTAGAATCAATCAATTCCTCAGTAAACTTCTACCTCATGAATAGCCAGTAGCAATTTCTGTATACTCTGCAAGACTTCTGGGGGCCTCCCTGCTTGTGGACCCATGACAGGCAGACAGGCGGGGCTGGGAAAGTACAGTCAATGGATAAGGAACAGCTTTAACCAATTTAGGAACATCTAAGCCAAGTGGTAGCAGCATGCTGAGCGCTTCTTGCAAACACAATCCAACAAAACCCAGTGCCAAAATTCCATGACATTCAAGATCTGCACAAAGCAAGCTCCAGAATACTGGCTATATTGCCCCACCTGGGATCTCTTAGCATATTGTACTAAACAGCACTAGTTTCAGAAGTAATTCTGGCATTATTCACATCAGCCGGCACACTGTATATATGGTGATCTGTATGGGCATCTCCAAAAGCCATGCATGTTCAGGGGCATAGAGCAAGACAGTAACTTGAATTCATAAGGGTGAGAACAGGGTTTCTACACATCTAACTCTAATGGCTGCTCCAAAAGAGTTACCTCTTTTGTCTTTCAGCGGGTAATTCTCTCTAACTTGTTCCTCTGCTTCACTTAGTTTTAATTTGGCTGGTGAAAGAGGAAGGGCAGAGGACTTTGGAAACACTTTGCTGGAGATGCGGCATGCGTAGCCCAGGCTGACAATGGCACAAAACCTCTCAAAGCACTCATTTCTTGAGGGAGTCATGTAAGGGGTGAAAGGGGGAATTTCTCTGTATGTATAGCAGGTTTTGTAGGAAGATGTCCAAATCAGGAAGTATTAGTGAGCTAAGAAAATAAGAGAACCCAGAATCACTGGCCAGGGAACTTCCAGTATTTCTGGAAGCCTAAAAAAAAAATTCTGTCTCTAAATTAATCTGAGACACACATGAGTCTATAAAGTAACATGAGTTGAGAGTATTGTAAAAAGCAGATTTGTGATAGAAAGCCATCATGTGCTTAGAAACTAAGTATTTCATATTTTATGTTAAATAGTAAAAAAAACCTTCTAGAAATAGGAAAATTGCAGAAAGTTTCTTGATTATTTTTTTTTCTTTCAGTTTGAGGAGCTTTTGTTTCCTTCTGTGACTTTTCTTTTTGAAAGGAAAGAGTGTTGCGAATTAGTTTTTACTATTTTAAAATATTCTGGAATTTTGATAATTTGTTAAAGGCTCCTGTTAAGATGTAAAGCAATTTTGGAAATATTGAGATAATTGTGAATTTTCCCAGCTGTATATTTCCGTTGTAGCTGTATATTTTCTCTTTAAATACACATACACAGGTATACGGACAAAGTTTTTCCTTTGCCCCATTTTTGGTAAAAGTAAAATAAAATTACATTAGAAGTATATAAAAGCTTTCAAATCTCCCCTTCTGGGGAAATAGTGAGAGATTGAAGTTAATGGGTTTTGACCAAAAACATGTGTCAATTTTCAACAACCTTATTTTTATGACAGCTCCTGAATGAGAAAATTTATAGTGGAAATGTTGGCAGGAATTTACCTAACGCTGTTTAAATGGTACTACTATGTTAAGAAATGCACTGGATACCAGACAGCTTTCTGTGGAATATGATAAACATACAAGATCTCCGTAGGGAACCTCAGCAGAGCCATTTTCATTATCCATAATAGTGGATCTCTTTACTGTGATGTTGTTTTTACGTATGATATATGGGAATGAATATGAAAATAACAGCAGTTAGCTGTTAAAATTTTAATTTCAATGTATTCTATAGTGTGAATTTACATGGTGCTTAATTATTATTTATTCCAATAACTGTGTCTCTGGTACAACCTTTTTTATTTTATTGTATTTTCTCCTGTCTTGGAGACTGCAGATGTGATGCAACCTCTCAGAATTATACTGTTGATCACTTGCATGCTGAGCTGCATGCTGGTAATAGGAAGTGCCCTGAATTAAATCTTAGGAATTTAGACTGGTTCCCAGTGAAGAAGTAAACAAACAGCATGAAAATGACAGAGCAGAAGTTACACCTTCCCACCCTCTCCTTTCCAATCCAGACAGCACTTTAAGCCAGAATTTTTCACCCAGTCCATTCAGCATTTATTTGCGTTGTTTTGCTATGTGAACAATAGTGAAGATGTTTTTCAGAATAGCAGCAGAAATTAAGTAAATATGTTATTTATAACCACAAATGTTAATAGAATTTCTAAGTATTACATGCCTGGTTTTGTTTTCTGAATGAAAACTCTGTACTTTTGATGAAATGTAGACAAATCATTAATTTTATTTTTTAATTTGTTTATGCTTTTCTGCAGGGTGAGATCCAGCAGCTGTTGATTATAGCTGACCCCAGAGCTGCATATGACTATTGTGAGCATTATAGCCCTGACTGTGATTCCCCAGTGCCCAATGCTGCTCAGGCTCAAGATCCTCAGGTTGATGAGGTGAGTCATCAGTCGTGTATTACCAGATTTATTGCACATCAGGGGTTATGCTGGATACACATTACCCAAGGAGCATTTACAGCTAAATGGACTGCCTTATTCTAGGTATGAGAGAGGAAGGTTGTAGTAGTACATTCATTTGTGCTATCCACTCATTTATGTTAAACATTTGAAGGAAACAGTCACACTGGTATTTGAATAGCCATCATGCTCAACAAATTTTAACAACAATTACTTTGAAAATGATAGCAATATGAATTCGTTTAGTTGTACCTATTTATTCTTCCTGTATATGTTTATTATTTCATTGGTGCTGAGTACCATCAAGTGCCACATTTGAGAGTATTCTGCAACTGTAAACAACTTCTGCTAGAAATGTCATGTATTCTAGTGAGCTGTGTCGAGTGTACAAATGCATGTACACACAATGTTATTTCAGCCGGTTCTACTAGTAGCACATAAATATTAACAGGGACAAAACAAAATTGGAATTTTGCCAACAAATGCAACATTTCCAGAAACTATTTGTCACTGGAGACAAGTTCTCACAGCCATAAACTGAGTAATTCACTGAGGACAAGGTAATTCCTCAGGTTAGGCCTCTGACAGTCAGCAGTTGTATATATTGCTGTACACTTTCTAAATACTTGTATCAAACACTGAAAAGTGAAAAGCTTTTGCAAAATTTAACTAGTCTTAATTAACTTGGCTCTGGACAGTTAGTATACACCCAATTTTGTGTGATCTGACTGGTTATTGTTACTGATTGCTCAAGAGATCACTATTTAAAACTTGCTCAATTGTTCTCAGATGCCTGCTTTGAAACAATTTTGGGACAGAACTTCTCTTAAATACATGATAATTTTGTTTGTTGTTACTGTTTATTCTATCTGGCTAAAAATTATGTCATCAAGTGACTGAAGTCCACAGGGCCCCTGATCTTAGTTCAAAGGAACTCCCAGATCCATTGCATCAGAAGCATAGTTCAAGATGTGTCAAGACAAGGCAGAGACCTTTACGCTACATTATGGTGTGCGGAAGGTGGTTGCTTCATGAGGACCTTGTAGAACTTTCTGTCTGTGGGCCTGGCTATATGGATCTCCATGCACTATATCTTGAAACAGAACAAACTGAAAGCACATCGCTGATATTTTGTGGGAAGTAAATAAAAGATAACGAAAAACAATTAATTTTTTTCTCATTATTAAATATTAAAGAAATTTGAAATTTTGCTTAGGAACATCCCTAGGCTTTGCTGCTATGTGTTTTAGCACTCTGATTCTTTTTCTGTTTCCTCTGGAAGGTTTGAATGGGTTAGTGCTTTTTTACTTTTAAATAAGACTGAAGAGTAGTCAATCTAATAAACTCATCTTTTTGGGAAACAGTTGTTAAAATCATCTCTTGGTCTCCTTCTTGAAGAGGAATATGTCTAAATACTTAAAATGTTTTAGTTGAGAGTGAACTAAGTTGAGAGTACTGTCACGTCCAAATTCTCATCACTTCCTAAGCAGGAGTTAACATGGCTTAGACTGAAAATATTTGGTTGCCCTGGCCACTACTGATGGCAAAGATGGCTCCTGTCCTTTGGTGTAATGCGTGTGGGCAGGGCTTGGAGTCCACATAAATTAGTTGGAATCAGACTGCAGTTTCAAAATCTGTTCAAGATGAAGAAGAATGAATACTTGTGCTTGATTATTAGCCATGACTACTGGTGAATTATTAGAGTGTAATTCAATGATTCTAAATAATGTAGAATATGAATAAAATAGCCCAGGAATTACATTCCCTCCATAATGGCTGACTAGCTAAATCTCCTGCTTCAAATATTATGCTTATACTATACCAAAGCTGTTTAGCAGTAACATCAGTTGAGAGCACTCATTTGTGGATTAAAACAAAAATAAACCACATCATAATTGTGAAAAATCATAGAATCATAGAATGGTTCAAGTTGGAAGCGACCTTAAAGATCATCAAGTTCCAACCCCCCTGCCATGTGCAGGGACACCTCCCACTAGAGCAGATTGCTCAAACCCCCGTCCAGCCTGGCCTTAAACACTTCCAGGGATAGGGCGTCAGCAACTTCCCTGGGCAACCTGTTCCAGTGCCTCACCACCCTCACAGTAAAGAACTTCTTCCTAATATCCAATCTAAATCTCCCCTCTTCCAATTTAAAACCATTACCCCTCTTCCTGTCACTAGACTTCCTGACAAAGAGTCCCTCTCCAGCTCTCCTGTAGGCTCCCTTCAGATACCAAAATATGTGCACATATGTAGTTACATGCTCATCATATAGAATTCCTGGTTATATACTGCACATCTATTGAAAACAGTCCGTGAGCAGATTGAGCAAATAAAGTAAAGAAGCCATAAAATCAAACAATCAGAGCTGTTCTCCTTGAGCATCCTGAGTAGAGATCATCTATAGCTAAATGCAACTGCCACTGGAATCAGTGAATATCTTATTATTAAATTCAGCAGCCATAACAAAATGCTCTTGGTGTTAGTGTTGTTTTTCTAAGGCCTACTTTTTTGCCCTGTGATAACACATAGACTTTGTGGGAGGCCCTTCAGAGAAAAAGGTAAAATCAGAGATCTTAACTCTTTATGTAACATTTTAAAATAAATACGAAGAGGTAAATAATTAAAAAAAAATGGAGAGCTGCTCTTTCTGTTTGCTTCCATTTGTTGCTCTGAGGGGTGATTGAATCATTTAGCATTCTGAACTAAGAAACAATTTCCTTGTTGCTATCCATGAGTTTATATGGTAACTTTGTATGAATATTCCCAGTGAAGCCAATGGATCTCTTTAACATGTTGTCATTATTTCAGATTACTATTACACATCAGCAATACTACCAGTGGGATGAATATGCAATAGAAGAAATGACTGACTGAATTGCCCAAAATTATAGAATTGTCTGCTAAATGATAAAAAAGCAGCTTGTTAAAGCAGGCTACTTCGTTATCTTTTGAGATGTAGTCTGTCAAATCGCATATATAATTAATTTTAAGGAAATAAGTGAAACAAATCTTATTTAGGTACTGGAAGAAGTTATAGAAGATAGAAATGCTGATTTTTTTTAAAACTGCTTGTTGCAAAATTAAATAAGGTGTTAAAAGTTAAAAATATAATGACAGTCTAGATAGAAAACAATGATTTCAAAATTCCTGATTACACATGTTGAGATTATAAATTTGACAGTGATAGCTGATAGAATTTATAGACTAGACCTTCATAAATCTTCTGATTTGTCAACATATGATATTTGAATGAAAAAGAAAAAGTCATTGTATGGCAAAGATAAAGTACCTGACAAATGGATTCAAATCTCGCTGCAGTTTTGAGGGTGCATAGTTTACCAGACTGGGATACTAATCAAGCTGACAGCCAACAAGAAAAGATTACTTTGTATCTAGATCCTTTTCCTGGTTTGATGTCTGATGTTTTCACACAACTCTCAAGAGAGAGGGAAGAGAGATCACTGGGCTAAATGCTAGCCAGGATTGTGTGTTTTGGTGGCAGCTTTGGCTTAAGCCGTTGGAAGCTAAAGATACTTGTTGAACAGCAACCTTGAAAGATTCCTGTTATTAAAGAAGGGAAATAGTTTTTACATGAGCACTCAAACCAAAACTGGAAAAAAAATGCAGTGCAGGTTATGGTTTGTAAACAAAGGTATATGAATACAGATGTGATATTACTTCTCTGTATGCTCTTGGTTGAAACATATAGTGGGACATCACATACTATCTTGGTGTTTAGTCAATAAATCCAATATTTCAAAAATGGAAATTATTCCAATAAAAGCTACATAATTGTTGAAATTTGGGGAATTGGACAACTTAATGTGGTTGGCTTGTTCACAATAATGACAAAAGCTTGAAATGCTGTTTAGTTCGCACATGCAAAGAGCTTTCACAGAAACAAAATACTGGATGCAGATGAATCAAGAGGCAGGGAGAAAATGAATAAAGGTTATGTCAGACAAGAAAATATTTATTAAAATTTTTAGAAATTATAGAACAGATGACCAAAATGGTGTATCTCTAGATATCTTCAAACCAAAGGTAGATGACTTTCTGAAATTTTTGGGAAATGTCATTTATACTTTACTTGGCTTGGTTACAGGGTGACTGTGAGAAGCTTTAAAGTCTGAAAGTATACAGGAGTTGGTCACGATGATCTAATAGTCCCTTTTGGCCTTACATCTCTGAACCTTTGAATTATTGCAGACCAGAATAAGAAACCAAAACTTGGCTCAGAGGAAAGAAACAAATTATGTGATTGCAGAGCCTGTTAATGTGTATTTCCAGTACTGACTGCAAAACCCAAAGGAAGTAGTTGATTGTTGTCAGTGAAATAGTAAACTATGTTTGTGGAGTTGCACCTAAGCAGCAGAATAGGATTTGTCTTGATATTGCACACCTTTGTAGTCTCCTGGCAAGTTCACAACATGGGAATGGAGTTATTCGGAAAAGCTGGGCTATTTTTAGACCATCAAAGAAACATCTAGAGAGAAAAATTTATCTAAGATGGTGTAGGTTTAAAGGTAAAAGTAGTTTGTTTAACTGAGTGTAATCCTCATTGCTCTAGGCAGGGTTTTTTTTCTGCAAAGGAGTAAACAATCAAATACCCAATGTTGTAGGGGGTTTTCTGGCATTTCTTTCAATAGCAGTACTGACTTTAAAAGCTTTCCTTTTCTTTTCTTCTCCCCATCCCACCGTATGCCATTTTTCCAGTTCATCTGTTAAATTTTTTTATGCATTTGTTAGGGTCAAAGCCTGAGACTTCATATAGACTAAAAATAACTTACTAACCATAAAATGGGAAAAAGGATGGAATATATTGTTGTGATCTTCCACTAAATGAGCCTGAGGAAGCATGTCACACCATTGCAAGATCAGGAGTACAATATTTGTTTCTAAAATGTTTGGGTTTGTCTCAATACCTTAAGACCTTGACTTTGGTGTCATATGTAGGTTTATTGGACACAGATTTATAATCAAAGTGTCTTTACTGATGATAACTTAAGTATTGCATTGACATTTTCTTTTCCTTGTTGCATTTTCCTTTTACTTTCGTGTTAGATTCTAATTGCCATTCAGGTGGTGCAACAGAGAGGATTTCAGTGCTTACTTTTTACTTACAGGGTCCCTTCATCCCTGAATTAAGTGCTGAGGTTACCCTAAATAAAGTTCAGGAGGAATCAAGCATCTCACAATGGGATTCACCAAACCAGCAAGCTGTGAATAAAGACATAGACCTAGCCAGCCTATGAAGGGAGAACATATCTTAAACTCTTTACCCTTCTCTACAGGCTTACTCAACTGTGATATCCTGATCTCATGCCAGGGGTAGGTAGGAGAATCAGCCTAACCAAGGTCGACCTCCTTTTCCATCACTCCTTCCTTCCTATTGTGGGTTGGGTAGGAGTGACCTAAGGACTACAAGTTATAAGCTTTGGAGATGGATGCTGTATTTCCACTTCCATTTTCATTATATCAGTCCCTTTCTGGGTCCAAGTAACTGTGATATATGTCTAAACAAGGTTTATTTAGCTGGGTAAACTTTACCTACTCTATGTGTACAGATTCTGCAAAAGTCTGTTGGATTTGGCTATCAGCCAGCACTGCACAGCTTTCTGTGGGCAGTTCAGGCTACTCAATTAGAATAGAGATATACGTGTGGCATGCACGTACAGCATGCTTTTATTCCTCTTTATTTTGTTCCAACTTCATCACACCTAAGTATCATGCAGTCTGAAATCTGAAAATGGGAAAGCAATAGATCAATACTAATATCCACATACTGTACTTTGTTGGTTATTATCATTTATTTCCACCTATGCAACATGCTTTAATTGAAGTATGCGTCAGTCATCCTTTGTTCTTGCTATAGCTAGGTATGAATCTCTGTAACTTGTCAAGTACAGAGTGATGACCTCCACATTTGTCACTACACCAAAACAGTGTTAAAGAAACAGTATCTGATAAGACAGTACTTCCCAAATGGACCAGGTCAAATCATTACTTGATGAGCACAACTCTCAGTTCTCAGAAATTCCAAGCAAAGAAGAGTAATTGTGTTTGATTTACATCGGGGAGGATGTTGCCAAATCTTTTAAAGAACTTTCTGTATCCTGAAATATATTCACTCAGTATTGCATGTTATTGTCTTATGTCAGGAAAGGGTTGCTAGAGAGTTCATAATGTTTGGTGGAATTAAATAGCTTTTGGATAAAGAGAATTAAGTGGAGCACAAACTGGCCAGAAACTTCAGAAAGTAACTAGAATAGTGCATTAGTACGACTTCAGTCTAGTGTCACAGTTGTTTTACCATGCAATATCTTCCTATGGCCTGCAAAGTTTGGAAGGCTTCTGTGTAGAGAAAGCAGACAAACTAAGGGGCAAAGTGCTGCAAACAAGTGTACTGGTAGGAAGTAGGGAGAGGAAATGAGTAAGAAATGAGAGTTCTCTGTCCTAGATTGTTATTCTTCCATTGTGGAATTTTACAGAACAAAACCTGATCATTAAAAATATGTTATCTTCATGAACCCTGCAATGTATTTGAATGGTTAGCACCAGTGGCTCCATAGTAACATACTGAATGCTAGAATTAAATGATAGGATGAATTACTGTGGAGACAGTGGTGGTAGCCATTCAGGTACATTGCAGGGTTCATGAATGTAGTGGCAAATTAGCACTCCCTTTGGGAGAAGAGAGTCTTTTCTTTTGTTGAGTTTATTTAAGCTTTTTGCTTTATTCTGCTGAAGATTTTTAGAGGATTTCTTTACACTGAGCTTTAAGATTAATTCAGTAATCATTACATTTGTTTCATGCTGAATGTATAATTAGGTTTTAAGTATCAAATGAGGGGATGAAATTATATTCTAAAATTATCAGGATTACTTTTCCTAAGGAAGTTACATACCTGTGTTTTTCTTATAAATATCTCATGCCTAATCTGGCCTGTCATGTTTTCAAAAACCTTTCTGCTATATATGGAAATGTATTAAATTCAAGTTCGATCACATACGCTTGGCCAGCTCACAGAAATTAGAACAGGGAAAGACCTAGCCAGTTGTCATCTTCCTTGAAGTTGGGCAGTATATTTTCTGAAGTGTCATCAGGTCTAGTTTTCAATGGACCCAGCTGTCAGCCTTTCAAATCTTCTCTTAGAAGATTCTTCTACAACCCAATAAATCACTGTCTGATTTCTGCTGTAGAAATGTTCCCTGAAGGAAATCTGCACATTTACTTTGGATCCATCCCAAACTAATAGATTACTTGAAGAAATGAAATGTTTGCCTTTAATAAAACGAACTTGGTAAAGGTGCAAATGGCCACCAAATACGTTGACTTGGAGGCTTCAGGCATCCTTTCACACCATGTTAATTTAGTCCTTTCAGGTGTTTGACTGATCAGAAAGACTAGTTTTCTGAAAAGCACAGAAAGATAATTATTTTCATGTTTAATTTAATGTTTAGTGTCATGTTTAGAATGGCAGTTAGCTAACTTAGCAAGTTTTTAAAATAATGATTTTTCTAGCTCTCTTTTTCTTTGTATAGATGTATAGATTTTTGCTTTAAGCAATTAACATAATAAAGAACCTTAAGTGTCATCTTCTCCTTTTGATAGAGACTGTGGGAGTTGAAGATTTTATTCTTATGTCCTCTTACCTTCTTGCTTTTATCACTTTTATTAAGAATATAAGGACTACGTAGTAGAAGAGGCCATCTTTTATATCTTTTAACTTCTCTTCTGCCCTAAGATTGACGTCCACTACCATTTATTTATTTCTACTACTGCATCTGATTTTTAAAATCTAAATTTGCCTGCTATCCTTTTTTTTTTTTGTATATTGTAAAGTGAGTCTAGAATGCTTCAAAGCCATTTTTGCCCCTTGAGCTAGCTAGATGATTTAGTATAATCTTTAGGCAATGGAAAAATGGAGCTTATTGCAGTTATTTGGTTTACAACTAAGATTGCCAGTTCCTTGTATTTTGGAAAGGTATAAAATCTGAGCTTGGAATAGGGGGCTAAGTTTTTAGAGTATGGATAGCAGAAGAATCTATTTTCAAAGTAAGGTTGTCTTCAGAATATTTAAGTCATTCCACAGTTGAAGCAGGACTTTCATGCTTCTGATCTGCTTCTAAAATTCATCTGATGAAGAAAACAGTTTATCTCTTTAATTGGAATTGCATGATGATCTGGTAGTGTAATATAATCATTCTGGTAAAGAAAGCATGAGGTCATAGTGGAAAGATTTTGTCCCATCAAGAAACAGGAGGTTTTATTCTTTTCATTTGTAAGAAAACAGTCATATGCAATATTCATTACAAGAATGGCTGTTCTGTAGCTATTGGTGGTCTTATAAGGGAAGAAAGAAAAACAACACAAAATTGCATCACATTCAAAGTTTGTGTTATCTGTTGTCTCTTAGCTGAAATCTCTTACCAAATTCCAGCTGTTGTCCAAGTTGAAGATATAATTTTGAGTCAATTTTTTTGATATGCGTACTAAATCACTGGGAAAGTTAATATGATTGTATATATTTTGCTATTACTATGAGCACTTTGTGAATATCATCTGTTGTCTCAGATCTGTAACCATATTATTACCTAGCAGCAGTAGGATTTAGGTATACTTTCATAGACAGATCTCTGAGTGGGACTGAAGTAGTGCTGCACAGCTGCAGTAGGTATATTTTGCACTTGGCTAAATCTGTACCCATGGAAGTATGGGTACCCATCAGAATGATCCAAAAGCTGAATGCCCCTTAAAATCCCATTCTATCTTCTTGATTCTTTGGCTGCCAGGGTAATATCTTCCTTTGGTATAGAGCTAACAAAACAAATTATGCTCTTTTCAACTATACTGTTCATCTCTGTCATTATTGCTTTCCTTCCCTGCTTTGATTTCTTGCTAGAGTGAGTAGTCTTGACTAAATTTAGAAAGTGGCAGAAGATACTTTTCCTTTTGCATTAATTAATTTTGAAATTCTAGATGCTTTCTTCTATATTTTCAAGAGTCTACTTACTCTCTTTCCTTTGATTAGCAGTGCAACCATGACAGATTTCTGTGAACTAGTAGCAAGGTCTGAGATAGCGTGGGTTTTGCAGTCAGAAATGTTAGCATCCAAAATGTGAATGCACTTTTCTCAAGGCTCGTTGAGGCCTCAAACTGAGTGGGTTATGCTTCTGTCTCTGGTCATCTGATAAAGGTGACATTGTAGTTCTGTCGCTCCAGAAAAAGAAGGGATATTTGCCATAAGTCCAGTCTTGACTGTTAATGGCAGGGTAAGTGTGTTTGAATCACAGCAGGTGATTCAAACCCCATTATTCACTCTATTAAATCTGTCCCTGATGTTTGTCAGTTTAGTCCTCATTTAACTGCCCAGTCCTTCACCAGCATTTATAAGGTTGAGTTAATAAAATCACACTGTGGAGTAAATCATATTTCTAAAGGACATCTTTACACCAGTTAGGGGTGTAAAGATGCATTCCTCCATCTGGACAGATTGTGCCTCAGGACTTACACCTGGAAGATTTTGCATCTATATTTCACTAGTTGCAACAGGACCTGAACGGAACAGTACAAAATATATTCTCTCTGTTTATCAACTGGTGTGAAAGACTAGGACTGCAAGTTTTCAGAAAGAAATGCCTGGAAAGGAAGAATTGCTAAGAATAAGGTCTTTCTGTTTAGGAAGTTTAGGGCTACTGTATATTCGTGCTTGTGGCCCTTGTACCAATGGCACTACAGAGTACTGCCAATTAGAAGCTACCTCAGTATGGTTTCAGCATGGTGGCCACAAGTTCTAGCTTGTAGGTTCAAGAATTCTCATAATACCCCTCTGATACTGTGCTCTTGAAAAGGAAGAAAAAGAAATCCATGGAGAAGATCTTCACTTGCTTGGCAGTAATCTGATTCCAGCATGGAAACTGGCATTCCCCACTTCTGATCCATCCCTGCTCTTTTTGTCTGCGTGCCTGCATATCATTGCAGCCCAGATGTACCACTGTATTTGTGATAGTATTTTGCACAGTTCAAGAAAGTTCCAGTTTCCTTAATAGAAATGAATAGCACAATACCTAAAGCTAAAATATTTTTTGTGTGATTCTGCATGATGCAATAGATCTCTCCACTCACTCCAGCTTTTTTGTATGAGTGTTTTTTAGTTCTCATTCATAAATGTCTGGCTTTCCAAACTATGCCTCTGGCAGATATTAGCATAAATATCAATTTATTCACCACTTTCTTTTTTTAATACTAACATACTTGGCACAGATATTTTTCCCTTCTTTTTTTCTTTCCAGTCAACATTTCTGCTTAGTTTATGGCTTCTGAAGAACTTTTTGTAACCCGCTGTTGTAATTTTATTAGTCACATAGTTGGCACAATTCAGCACAGCCATCTAGTTTATCTTGAGGGAAGTCATACTACTGAAATTTGAAAAACAGTTAGAATAGTGAGCAACACAGAGTATTTTAATTGTTAATTGATCAAAATGAATGCTCGAGTTCCAGTTTCAGAGTAGGTCTACAATGCTTGCTAAAAGAGAATCTGTGTGTCTGGAAGCTATTAAAACAAACTCCTAGCATCATATTTAAATTTAAGTTGAGCTAATGAAGCAGTAGTTGTCTCCAAAATGTTCCTCCTCTTATCTCTTGAGATATTTGGTGATATTAACATGGGTAGTGTCTATTGTTTTGGTACCAGTAAAAGTTATATAGCAAAGTGTATGATTCATGTTGTTTGGCTAAGAATGCATTTGAAAGTATGTAATGGGTTGCCACTGGTAGGGCTAGTGAGACTGAAGAGGTATATTCCACTGAAGATTTTTTTTTTCATAGATCAACCTAGTTTGCGTAGAGTTGACAGAAGATATGCGAATCAGATTTTATGCGTTTGCACACATTATTATAATATCCAAAGAAATATAGTAATTTCGATATTATTCTGTAACAATTTCAAAATGGGTGTTGTTATCCATACGGTTATTTCTGTTCTTTACTTCCTTTATGCGGCTGTTTATAGTCTCCCAGAAACTTGTCACTGTGTTTTCTTTTCTGGATGTCTGTGGCATACTGCATTAGAAACAAGTTGTATTGAGTTGCATTTCCAAAACTACACAAGCAGAAAACACGTTTTTATACATTTACTCATCTGTAAAAATGTATAATCACAGGCCCTTAGACAATACCATTTACAAGTCAAAGATGTTTCGTTGGCTTCACTGGGATTAGGACTGGATCTTAATCTACTGAACAGGGAGGGGAGTATCACGTATTACTTACCAACTTTAAAATGCTGCTGGTTTTGAAAAGTATAAATGGAATCAGCGTATTTCAGTAATGCCAGTGATATCGCTGATGAAATCAAAGCACTGCTTACTTTACACAACAGGGAGATATAAAGCACCAATCTACTTTACAGAGAGGATATTCTCCCCCTAAAATGATAAATGTTTTGGTTTTTAAGGGCAGTTTGAAGTTCTCTTCTTAATATGCAATATAGATTTGGACAATTAGCAAAAGTATGTTACATTCTTTCTATATGTTTATGAAATCTCATGACTAACCAAGTTATATGTGCATGGATGTAGAAATAATCAAAAAAGACAATAAAACAAAAAGCATCCAGCTTCTTAAAAAAACCTGTGTCTTCTTTTTAAGAAAAGCTGTTGGTCATAGTAAGACTCTGAGGAGTCACAGGAGTGAAGTAACAGAAACCCAGGTGAAGGGATTTTTTAAGTGATTAAGGCCTTTCAGTGTTAGTCTCATACTTCCTGAGGTATCAACTTCTTCTTGTTTTCTGTGCACTAAAATCATAAGTACAAGAATTGTATCAAAAGGCTTTGCCAGAGAAAACAGTTAAACCAGTAATTTGGTCACATGATAGAACATATTTTGGAATATGGAGATCTGTTTTAATCTCATTTATAATTTACTCTAATATGTCAATCTCTTTCTAATGGTGATAGTATTTATGACTTCTATGAATCCTCAGAGTCATTTGGATGTGTGATGCACTAATCCTTTCAACAATCTAATGAAAGGAGCAGATATTGTTGTCATGTTACAGACAATGATGCTGGCTTTTAACAGGACAGAGGAGATTTCTCAAGTGGCTAGCTCACACAAGGCACATTTAGACTATTTCCTCCTAAACAAGGAAAAGTAGACACTTGGCCAGATTCTGGCTGCAATTCCAGCATCCTTTGGCTCCGGGGATCATAAAGAGAATTGATAGCAGCCATGAGACTGCTTTAATTTACTGGACAAACCAGTTCCTGTAGCTTCAAACATGATAAGAATGGTAAGATAGTTTGAAGCTGCCCTTACTTCACAGCCATGATGAGTAGTACTTGGTGCACATAATATCTGGACCGGTATCTTCATGGCGCAGCCAAGATTACAGCTCAGGAGTTCCTGGCTCACTAAATCATGTTCACAACATTACACAAGCCAATTCTAAGCCCATTTTCTCTTGTAAAAGTTTTGTGGGCCAAATCTTCATTTGATATTAGTTATTATAGATACGGAGCTATGGAGCAATTTACAGCAGCTGAGGATCTGACCTTTCAATGAAATTATACTACTAAAGCATTGGCTTAGCGAATTTGTACCATGGAGCTGCTCTCCAGCAAACAAGAGGATAGCCATGGTTATTTTTGAGTTGCGCAGTGTTTCCTCTTTCTAAAATTATGTACCCTGTTCATGTCAGATATTAGCATCCCTCTGGTCTTCTGGTCATCTGAAAAAAAAGCCCACAGGTAAAAGTGTATAGATGTATGTGTAAAAAGAGGCATTATTTGCAATTTAAATATTCAATGAATACGTTATTTCACAAAGGTCAGTTGTTGCTCCCAGTAATCCAAATTATAGTTGATTCTTCTGTGAAGTCCAATAAAAGAGATTTTTTTTCCTGGCCCTACTACTTGCTTTTTTATTACTTTTCTATTGTGCTTTGAAAGAAATAAGAAATTGTATTTTTTCCCTCAAGTGGATAACTGTATTGAATTGTACATACTACCTTAATTTTCTTAAGCTTTACTCCCGAGTAAAGGTTAAGATGCTTTCCAGTATTGCTAATCTAGTTTGCTACCACTAACATGGGAATACCTGATGTTTTTCCATTTGCAATGTAGTACACACCAGAAGATTTAATCGAATATGACTATGAGTATGGGGATGCAGATTATAAAGAAACTGATTCTGTAACAGAGGGACCCCCACTGTTCGAAGAGACAGTAGCACAAACAGAGGTAACAGAATCTGATCTGTTTGTTGTGTGGTGTCCAGCTGTCCCCTACCATATGGTTTGTCAGTTTGTCTTCTTTATGTAAGCTTAATGTTTTTCTTTCGCTCATTTCTTTACTCTGTAGCTGTAACACTTTCAGTTAGAGATGGAAGGTCTCATGGCTGACAGCGTTCATCTCACATTTGGTTACCCTTCTTTCATTCATGCTTTCTCAATTTTCTTTTCATTTTATTTATGTTTTCCCATTCCATCTTTCATAACATTTGCAGAAGAAGAAAGCCATCATCAAGAAGAAGAAGAGGACAGTGGCCGCTAGCTCAAAGGACAAACCTCAAAAGGCCACTACAAAAAAATCTGAAAAATACACATCCAAGAAGAAGAAAAGTTATCAAGCAGCATCAAAAGGCAAACTAGGGGTAAAGGTAGCCAAGAAATAATCAAGATCTTTCCCAAGCCAAGACTGGAAGATCTCTGATAATAAGAAAAAATATACCTAACCCCACTAGATGAATACGTCTGGCTAATACTGTAACCTGAATAAAAGTGATACCTCTGGAATTTTTCCTACAGGATTTCTTTTTTTGTAATAATGTACCTTTTCTTTAATACTAGGCAAACGTTGTTGATGGATTTCAAGAGTATAGCATAGCTGAAAATGACTATGGGCCCCAGACAGAAGCTCCCTTCAGAACTACTGAAGCAAATGAGGTAATAAGAACTCTTGAGAAAATTATATGCAAAAATATTTGCCCACTAGATGTCAGTGATTAAAAAAGCACAAACACATTTTAAAAGGAATGTTTGCCTGTTTAAATATACATATTTACATGTAAGAGCAATTAATGGAATTTTATGCTTTCTTAGCTAAAATCAGTTCTTAAACAGAGCTCCAATTAATTCCATGGAGATCTGCTGAATCTTTAGACTGCAGAATTCATGATTTTGGAAATCATTCAACGATACATGCTGTGTCTTGTATAAACTAGGTTAAATACTAGACACAGTCCTCCTAATCTAAGAGCAAGTTAAGTCTCTAATTTTTACTGTAACTTTTAAGATATAGCATAAAATGAGCCTAACACAAGACAAAGACTGGATGCAACCATAGCAGCATATTAAAGTTGAGTGAGAAGCCATAGTTTCCTTTTAGTAGTTTTTCAGCTAAAAAACCCAAATTATTTGCCTTTCACTGAGGTTCTATGAAACATTGTATTTTGAACTGTCAAAAAAGATAGAATTCTTCTTTTGATTTATGTTAGAAACCATGTTTTTGGAAAGCCACAATGGCAATCCCAAACATTATTTTGTTAAGTTTACTACACCTAAAGCCAGTGTAGATTAATATGTCTGCATATTAATTAATGCTAGTTTTAGGAAAATGATGACTGATCATAAGAAGTATTGTTTTCATTTTTATTTCACATTTTCCTTTCAAATGAAGATATGTTGCTTAAAAGATGTACAAAACTATCCCCACCCGCCCCTCATTTTCAAAGAGGAAAGGGTGTCACCATTTGTTTTTCGGTTTTCCTTCTATGTTCTTGGAAGGTGAAGGTAAATTAAGACATATTTTACTCATTCTAGTGTAAACTGTTCTTGTATTAAATTTCATGTTTACTTCTCACAAGGTGGTCAACAGAGGCATATTTAAATCACTCTCTTTCTTCAGCAATTATAGGCCAATTGTACAATAATACAATTATGAGGTACATCCAAAGTGCTAAATGCTTTCCTTAGTGAGAGCAGTTCTGATTAAAGGCAAAATGGCAAAATTTGGCTTAGGATTGATTCAGATCTGCATTTACTCTAGTTTTAAGGCAAAAGTCATTGTCTTGCAGGAATAAGGAACTGTTAAATCAGAATCTGGCCTTTGATTTTAATTGCAATATATTTCAATATCATTTTTAGATCAAGGTATTTTTGGTTACTCTGGATGTTGACTAGCATCTAAATGTATTTTTTACAATTGTATTAGTTCGTCTTGTCTGACCATCTAAAATATCCATTTTATACTAGCAAAGTCTGAACTTAGTTTTCTTTCAAAATTACCCTTTCACAAGGGTAATTTGTTTTGTACATCTCAAATATAACATTCTTTTAAACTGCTTTGGTGCTTGGAAGTTGTTTGCTTGGTTTGACAGTTTGCATATACTTGAAAATTAAAGCTCAGATCTCAGACATGTTAAAATTGTTTTGAGTTTTGCAGGTGGAATTTGACTCAGCCAAAAAAATATATAAATTGCCATAACAGACATGAATCATGACTTTTTGAGTGAAAAATCATTAACAAGAGAAAAGAATTTGAAACATTTAGCTCAGCAGTGATATTTATAGACACAAAATAATAAAGAAAGCTGGGCTTTACTAGAGTGATGCCTGTACTTCCTCTACGTTGTTACTGTAAAAAGGTCTGAATGAATGCTTGTAAGCGTGAAACCAGGCAGGGACGTTGAGCTATATTTGGCACTAAAGTAACATTAAACAAGCAGTACATATTGAATTCATTGGTTTTGGAAATAAAACAAAAAAGCATATGAAAGCATTACTTCTTTGTACTACTTATACAAAGATCTTTTAATTACTCTGAAAGGATGGACTTCCATCCCTTCAGACTCTAATTAAAAGACAATATGCTATAGTTCTACTGTTCTTTCTTCTTTTGACAAGTCATCATGGTGGATCAGCACATGCTTACATTGCTTTACTAACAATAACTCATGTATTCCTCCTATTCCCAAATCTTTGCTACTGATAAAAATAGCAAAATCCTGTTGAAGAAATATTTGCTGAAGAATACATAACTGGAGAGGATTATGATAAAAAAACTGAGGAAACTGAATATGGAAGCAGAGGAGTAGACCTCAGTGAATCTGATCTGCTGGTAGATGGAGATTTAGGCGAATATGATTTTTATGAATATAAAGAATATGAAGAGAAACCAACTGATTCCACTAATGAGGAGTTTGGTCCAGGTGTTCCTGCAGAGACCGATATCACAGAAACGAGCGTAAGTTGATTGAAGGTGCAATGAAGATTAATTTAATTTAGTGATTCTTTTATATTTTTACAGTCTCCTTGTATATACTAGATATATTCTTACTTTTTATAGGCTTTGAGTCAAGCTCATCCTCTTGTTTTAGTAAACCTGAACCCTTTATTTTTATTAAATGCAGCGATTTTGTCTCTTTTGGTGAAGGGAGCAGTGAAGGGTTGAAGATGGAAGGGAGAGTAAAGAAGAGGTGGAATTAAAAATAAAAAAGATAAAAAGACTTTTTAAACTGTTCATTTTAAGCTAGAGCTAAAGCTGGAAAGAATGTAAGTTTCAATGCAGGTAAAAGTACTGTAATTAATATATTTATGTGATTGCCTTAAGAAGTTAAAAGGCATGTGAGTGTCTAGAATCCTATAGCTTTTGCTACTTTCCAAGGAGAAAATTCATGAGTGGAAGGTGAAGGTCTGAACCCTTTCGTGAAAATAAACTTAGTCAATGGTGACAGGTTTATGACCTTGCAAGACTGATTTAACAGCTCAGTATATATAAAGGAAGATAGGATGACATGGTGGATCTTGTGAATCATGCTCTTTTTTGTGTGTTTTATAGTGCTCTCTTTCCCTCTGACTTAATCACAGACTTAACAGCAAGGCTTTAATTTTCCTTTAGTTGTGCCAAGATCCTCGTTTACCAGTTTACTGAACTGTTGAAGCTGCAAAGAAAACTATTATGACTAAGACTGGAAGCAAAATTAAATCCCACTTGGATTTTTAATTGGGCAGGCCCTGAATATAGTAGGAAAGGAGAAATTTGTTTGCGGATTTTGTTTGCTGTATTTCCTCAGTCTTACTTTTACTTTCTCCTCAGAAACTCTGAACTTCAGTTTCTAAAGAATACAAGACATAACAGCAAATGCTGTGAGGTTGCTTTTCTCTGCCAACCTTGAAACCCATACTTCTGTATTTCATTTATCACTCCTCTCTAAACCCTGTTGGGGTCATTGTATTTTTTAATGATCCTTATCTGTGCAATGTGATACAAGCTTACTTTTTTCCCTCTAGCACAGATGGGGACACTGTGGCAGAATGACATAGAAAAGGTCAGACTATCTGTGAAGCAGAGAGCCCGTAAGGCACCATTTGTGCCTGGATTAAGCAAAAGACCGTGTAGACTCTGTCCCCTGGTGTGAATTTCAACTTTAAATGCTTTGCTACAAAACTGAAGGAGCCAGGAAGCTTACATTAGAACCCAGGCCCTGACCTGGGTTTGTTTTAAAACTTTATCATAACTCTCATATGCGGAACCAGATATATCATATAATCTTTATTTTTATGTATTTGGAACGAGTTAAGTTCTACCTGGGATAAAAAAAAGCAAAATGAAAAGTACCCAGCACCTGGAAACTTCAAAAAAAGAGGCAATATTTCCAAAGTTTCCAACCAATTTTCATTAATATAATAGAACATATTTATGTGCACCTCTTGCTACTTAACTGTTATGAACTATTGCATCATTACTAGTGAGATCTGTGCATTTATAAATCAATAAAAAATGCACAGGCCATGAATCTGTATCTCTGTCTTTCCTTTCCAAAATATTTCATATATGTATTTAAATGCTGTAGCATTATCCTTGATATTTTCAGATCCCCAGCTGTTTTGATGCAAACATGGAATCACTCTGCTGAAATGAAAAAAAAAAAAGCATTTTGAGTTTTCATCTGATCAGAGCTGAATTTAATTTCTAGTTTGCAGTGGATATGTTTACAATCAACAGAGGTACTTCTGAAGAAAAATAAGTATCTCCTGGCTTAAAAAAAATAAATTTCTTTTTATTTATTTGAAGCGTGAATGTTCTGCCATTAGCATTTTTTGTTGATGTATCGTAATCCTGAACCCGAAACTTTCCATAGAGCTGATCCTAAAAGAATTTTACAGTTGATGCTAATTGATGTAGTTAAGGGACATAACTGGCTACCCATGAAATATTCTTTAATGTTTACAATGCCACTTTACTCCTTTCCCATTTATGCCATGAAGTCACAGACTCTTCTCAGACTACTTTAAATATTGTGCATGTCTAATGAATGAAATTAAGAGCTTGAAGGGTACTGTCCATACAGGACCAAGATATCTTTCTTTCCATCTTACATCAGACTTACTTAACTCAGAAAGCCATGAAGAGTCATTTTTAATTGCCAAGAATTTGTCCATTCAAATTAGTAAAAGCTTTGTGACTTACACTCAGAAGTTCAAATTCTAAGTCCAAAGTCGTAATGCAAACCATGGGATGCAAACTATAACCTCTCATCAGAAAACTACAAATGGACAATATCCGATAATTTGAAAAGTATGCATGCAATTTTTGCATTTTCCATTCCTCATGTATTAAATATTTTTGATTGATATGGTTTGTGTCTGTGATTTTTTTTTCATAGCACAGATCTATTCCAGCTTTATCTTACAGTTTTAGGTTGCTGCAGTTCTTTACTGTACCAGGTCCTTAGACTTTCTACTTATTTTCATTTTGGGGGCTGTTTTTACTGTCCAGGTGACTGGACATGGGGCTTATGGAGAAAAAGGCCAAAAAGGAGAACCAGCTGTGATTGAACCTGTAAGTATAGATGTGGGTGAGTTTTATTTTTCCACCATATAATATGTGTATACTGTTGATACATCATTATCAAACCATGTTGTTCATGATAGGATAACAATAGTCTTATCCATGATCTCTGAAACAATCACCTGTGGTGTGTGTGGCGTAAAAGTGATAACAGATACTAGCCTGTTCAGCCTTCTCTTTTCACTACACAAAGGAATAACCACTTATTCCTTAAAACAAAGAGGATCTTCTTGTGCAAAGGAAAACAGAGCATAAATATTCTTTTCAGGCCCTTTAGTAACTACAGCTTGGATAGACCTACAGAGGTAGCTTAGGCACAGGTAAGAGTGTAACTACAGGTTTGAACAAGGGCAAGGAAGTCCCTCTGAGAAGTTAAATAAATTCTTGTATGTTTAAGCTGTGCTGGTGCAACCAAACTACTGAAAGTTTAATTAAATAATTTCTTTGGAGGTTACAGCTTGGTAATTGGGTTACAGCCCAGTAATGGATCAGTGGCTTACAGAACTTTTCTCATCTTTAAATAGTAGTATAGTAAATAAATTGCTTTTATGGTAGGATGAAGTTATACTGTAGCATCTTGCTTGATGGTTAAAAACTAAAATGTAACTGAATTTAAAAGAAGACATAGATTACACAAAAATCATTTTGTGATTTATAATATCTAGCAGGATTTGAATGCCAGTGTGGCTTGCTCTTACAGAATTTTCAAGGGCTGCTTTCAAGTATGTATGTGATCCGAATAGAAGTTAATCTCATTTTTATTTCATAGAAAATTAGATCCAGAAATATCAAGGAAAAAAAATTAGCTTGAGTTGAAGCCTGATAAAATACTGTGATGTGTCATTGTTACCAAAATATCAAAGATCTGAATTCTGTGATCCAAAAATTCCCTTTTAATTGTATATTCCTATCCCAGAGTTAGCATTTGGTTAAGTTACTTATGAACAAAGTTAAAGGACTACAATAATGAACAAGTTTCGGTCATGATCTATGAAGAATCTGTGTGTTAGGTCATAAAATGCATGTCTTTTTTAAACCATTGCAAGATACATTTAATTTACATCCATAATACTGAAGAGGTCTCCACCACTGCTGGAGTTCACTACAGCTAGCTTCAAGTTTTTTTGTTCAGTCCTCCTTCCTATGGAAAGCCAAGTACAAGTGGAGAATGTGTATTCATAGCGTCTTCTCTCAAAAATATGAACTAGGAGGTGCTATAAGACCCACAAAGAAAATATTTGGAATCAACTACTATGAGAACTCTCCAGCCTAGAAAGCTTTTTCACTTTTAAAGCTACACAGCAATTCAGATTCCAGCTCTAGTAACTGTGAAGATCCTCAGAATAGTTTATCAAAACACTAAGAAATACTAGCGTTACAAGTTCAGCTAAAAGGATGTTTTATATTTTTTCTTCAAGACACAACCAATTTAGTAACTTTTTTCATCCCCCTGTAGGGTATGCTCATTGAAGGACCACCAGGACCAAGAGGACCTGCTGTAAGTAGATTAAATACAATTTACTTTTATTGCCTTTGATCTACTGTGCTTTGGTATCCCTTGAAGTGTTAAAGGCAAGGCTGGATGGGGCTTTGAGCAACCTACTCTAGTGGGATGTGTCTCTGCCCGTGGAAGGGGGGTTGGAACTCGATGATCTTTAAGGTCCCTTCTAACTCTAACCATTCTATGATTCTATGATTCATGAGTTAACATAGTAATGTTGGTGTTACCGTAGCTCCCAAGTGGTATATTGGCTTAACATCTTTAGAAGGGAGTAAAAAGGGTCATCGCCATTATTTTCAGTGTCAGCATGCTGCAAGCTGAGTGCACATGAAAATCAAACTTTTGAATGTTGACTATAAATCTTCATAAATAAAAAAAAAATGTATGCCACCTTATACATAACTTTCCACAGAAAAAAATAGTTCAAAAATGCTGCAAGCTGTCATTCGGCATAATACTGTCATTCGTTTTCCATAGGGTCTTACAGGTCCCCCAGGTCTACAAGGTCCTGTTGGTCCTCCAGGTGACCCTGGTGAAAGGGTAAGTCGACATCTAGATTATCCTGGGTATTCATGGCATGGTCTTGCACTAATTGTTTCAAAAGTACATAGGTTAGATCCTGATCTGAAATACATACACATAGGTTAAGAAACTTAATGGAACTGGGGCTCATTTACTCAGCTGAGTGAATCAGCTGAGAAGATGGACCAGCATTTCGTTAGTGGTAGAAATATGTACTGTAAATACTGGAAAAAAGTGAAGTTCCTATTTGTCTGCGTTTCTCCAGTTTGATGTGAAATATTTTAAAATATAATAAAGCAATCTTAGAAACATTTCATATGGTTTTGAATGAGTTTTTAAAAAGTCAATATGAACTCAGCTATAACATGTTATACATACAGAGAAAAACAAGATCTACAGAATCAAAATACACAGGGAAATATAGAAAGTGAGGGATACTATTTAGATGATCCAGGCAGAATTTATTGGCCGTATTAAGTAACATACTGCATGAGAAGCTTATCCAGTCATGAATAATTGAAATTTAAGCTGTTATTTTAGTGTGACGTGTTCTTACAAGCCTTTACATACTGCCACAATTAACTTAATTTTGAAACAGCTTAACTATATTTATTTAAGGAAAATATGTTACCAAAAAAATTTCCAGAGTTTTATGAGTGGTATTTTACTGATTAGTCTAGCATGTTCACACTGTATTTGTTTATAGAAATGTTGAGAAGAAGCTATTGCTTCACTGAATAATGAGGTAATTTTTAAATCCCAACAATGCTTCACTCTCATAGTAAGTCAGCATCTACATTTCTTTCATATTCCTTTCCTGTAGAATAACTAAACAAATTTTGCAATGCAAACTTATAAAATAGGAATTTTAACACATGTTCATGCAATAATTACTAATAATGGTTTTTTAACTAACTGTTAACTAAATTAATGATATGGAAATTCTTGACCAAATATATTGTGTACCTGTCATGAAACAGACTTAATGTTCTATATCAAAAAGGACACGTTATATAAAAAGTAATTGTAGACATGAGTTACCAAACGCATAAGAACAACACAGATATAATAACAGATTCTGCTGTCAGATTCCATCATAATGAAATAGGATGGAATTACTTACTTTAAATTTTAAACATATGTGGACAGGTTTGTCTTTTTACATAAAGAACAACCAGTGTGTATAAATAAAGGCTTTAGCTTTTGCTGTAATTATTCTGGCCCCTTTTCATCTTAGGCAAAAAATTTTAAAAAGTAACATTCTGAGATAATTACTACTCAAGAAAAGCCCATTGCTTAATTTTAAGTAGTAATACCTAGAATAATTGAGAATGTTGTTTAAGCACAAAATTATGGAACAGCTAGGTGAGAAATCCACCACTTTTTGTAGTAGCCTATGGTACTTCAGTTTTTGTATTAAATTATTGTATCATTCTAATCATAATAATGGGAATAAGACAATAGAGAAATGAATGAACATACCCTTCTGGAGAAGACCATTAGTGGTCTCACTTCTACTTGCTGTAAGAACGAATTTCACCCGTATAAAATGGTGCAATGGAAGAAGAAAGTGAAAACTTATCTAATCTTTGGTTTTATCTTCAGTAATCTAATTTTTACCTTCTGATCTAATCTTTCATTTCTAATCTTCACGAAGACACATAATCATATGGCGTTTCATTATTTTTCTGTTGTTTTTTTTACGTTAACTAAAAATTGCGTGAATATATAATGGTTCTTTTTAACAATTCGTTTCATTCAGTAGTTTACGTCTGAATTAGTAATAATTCTCAATTTATGATTTATCTGTAGTGTGTTATTAGTATGGAATAATTATTAGTATGGAATAATTTCTTGATGCTTCAGGCTCTTTTGAAGAAGAGCTCAAACAGACTCAGTAGCAAACTACTGATCTTAATTCCTGAAGAAGGAAAAAAACACAAAAATTCTTCAGATCAGCTTTCTCATTATTTTGTTCAACTCCTGCGTAGCAGAAGGAATCAGTTAAGACAGTTTGGTGTTTGTTGGTCTGTCATTGGAACCCTGCAGGGAGTCCTTCTGTTGAATGAGTACTTTGTTGCACAGATACCAGCAGGAAAATGACCACTCCTGATGCAGGTCTTTCCTGCCCTTGACAGCTTCAGCTAGTAAAAATGTAGCGTGCAAATTGCTGGGAGGAAAGGTGCAATGATAAATCTAGCTGTTGTCACAACAGAAATATTGATTTATTGAGTTTGTTGTATCAATAGTTATGTGCATTGTGTATACACATTGGTACATTTCTTTCACTCCAGCTTACAGGAAAAGTTTAGGTCTTTTTAAACTGTTTTTAAACTGAGAATTATATTTCATAAAAAAATAGACTTGAAGTTGCAGCTGCAGGACTTATGTAGCCTTTGAAAATTAAGCTACTCAAAAGGTTTAAAGACAATCTGCAGTGTTTTCTATATCAAATAAAGATAACACTGGAACATGATGCAGATCTCAGCTCAGCCCAATTTATGAAGTCATTAGCAGACCCCCCATAATTAGGTAGTCCCTACTCCATTTTTTAATATAATTTGTAAGTAAAATAGTTAGAAAAAATAACTTTCTTCCCCATTTCTGAATGGGTTCCCCAAATTCAGTTAATTACCTCACTAATAATGAATAACATTCTCTCTGCAAGTGCTTTGGCAATATTAATCATTCATGTGCATCACTATGAATGCAAGTCTAAGTGTGTAAGTGTGACTCAAAGGTTTATCTTATATAATTATCTTTTTTGTTCTCATCCCTTTTTCTATCATCCCTTTTAGGGTCCACCTGGTCGCCCTGGTCTCCCTGGTGCTGATGGGTTAGCAGGTCCTCCAGGTACCATGTTAATGTTGCCGGTAAGTTGTACTATGATTTCAACGTAGCCAGCCTCCAAACAGGGGAAGTGTGTTTCAATGAATGTATATGTGTTTTCTTTTTTCATCTGACTTTGCCTTTGGAATGAGAATTGATACAGTTTCTTGTATGGTGTGAGCATTTGAAGATCATATGGTACCTTTTCACCCCTGAAACAAAGCATATTGCTTTAGCTCCTGCATGGCTGCCAGACTGGAACCTACACTAATGTGTTACACTCACTGAAATTTTCATATTTTCAACAGTAACTTTTATTTATTACTAAATCTCCTGAACAAGGAGTTTGCTGTTGCACAAAGAGCTTGTACTCCCAGCGGACGTGTGTGCTTTCAAGTCTCCTCGACATGAAGAATTTTAAGCATTCCATGCTTAAAATTGGACTTCAGTGTCCTCTTTGAAGAATCAGTGCATCCTTTGAATAGAAATATATGCACATAGCCATCTCTGCTCCCACTGGAGTCGAAGCAAAACACCATCTGTTTTAGCAGGTGGAGGAACAAGCCCAAAGCTATTCAATTATCTTGCAGCTTTGTAGTATGAAAAGTACTATATGCATGGAATTCATTATTCCTAAGTGTATCGGTGTACCTGAAAGCTCTGATGAGTACTGGTTCCCACAGAATTGATAAACTAACTGTAAATGAAAGGGTGTATTTTTGGTAAGTAAAGCAAAGCAAGTGAAAAGTCTTGGAACTGTAGTTGCTGCAGTTCTGATATAGGAGGCAGGACTACATGATGATTTTGTAAAGTTTATTTTCTATTTATGAAAAAATCAATGGAAGTTTATTAAAATAAGGTAATGTTATTGATCTCTTGCTTGCACTAGGTTACATTATCTCAGCTGACTGTGTAACAGAAATATTTATTTGCCAATAATTAGTTGATAGAAAAATGCCACTACTCCTCAGGGGAATTATTCCCTAATCATTCTTCAATCTGTAATTGCTCCATTGAAGGTAGTAAGTGTGAATTAATCCTTATCAGTAACTTTAGAAAATCCTAGTAGATGTTGATGAGTCTCATAACAAGTGATTTACCAAGTCAAACCAGAAATTTCTCAAGAAGGAAGAAATCAGCTTCAGTTTTCCCAGCTTCCAGCCTGCTTATTTAATCACCATCCAAAATTCTTTTCCACATTTATAAACCCCACTGAGAAGCCACTATCCTTTTATAACAGACAATCTGTTTACTAGCTTGAGATTCGTCCTGTTATAAAGGAGTAACCAGGTGGAATCAAATCTTGTCAGTGGCAGACCATCTTGTCACAGAAACACATTCAAAACACCAAGTAATATGTGGGAGACACCTTTTGTGGGATGTGTGGCTCTTCATCATCATGTGTGGGGCTTGAATTCATCAAAATAAGTTAATCTTTTCAGTGGCTGAAAGACAATGAATTTAGGCACTTTTGCTTGAAAAAAACATTTTGAAAATGTAGTTGATTCCACATTATGTGAATCCCTACAAGCCACTTGGTCTCCATGAAAAAGGAAGAAAATAGAAGCTTTGGTAGTTCTCTTATTTTAGAAAAAGTCAGGTGCTCATTTTGGGGATCTTAAAGCAATAAGATTTCCATTACTTTGAAAAAAACAATATTCAGTTTGCTTATGCCATACCTTTGGAAAGACGTGCTTCTTCTTGCAATTCTACGATGTGTCTGTACAACATTGCAAAGCTTCCCCTAGCAGTGTCGTGAGAAATGACAGTCCAGGAGTGCAGCAGTGAGTACTTATATTTTATTCTGTAATTTACTTTGAAGCTTTCAGAAATGACACAGAGCTTTTCCATTTTAGATATGAAACATTTTTAAAATTGATGTCTGCCTTAAATTGAATTGCATTTTTGTGTGCGTAGCTACCAATGTACAAACATTTAATGAATTTTGAAACATTTTTTGTGAGGTTTTGCCAATAGTTAAAATCTATTCTGGCTTATTTTTGACACAAACAAACAAAATGAAAACCAAAATCTTATGAAATAAAGAAAATGTTTGCTCATAAGGGTTTAGATTTGCAATTCAGTTCTAAACTGTTGCCAATGACTTAATATTCATACTGGATCCAGTGATCTCAATGCAGCAGCCTTCTTAAGTTAGTGGAGTGTACTAAAGATGGAAACCCTGTGCCTTTGAAGTGGTTTATGCAGTTGCAGCAAATAACAAGTATGGTTTTAGTTTGATAAATTCTGAATCCTTTTCTTATTTTGATACTTGCAGTTCCGCTTTGGTGGAGATGGTGAGAAGGGTCCAACAATCTCAGCTCAGGAAGCTCAAGCACAAGCTATTCTCCAGCAAGCTAGGGTGAGCACAAGCGGCCTGAAAACAAAACTGCCACAAGGGTACAGCTCCAAAGACATTTCCATTTAATATCATGCATGATATTAAGTAAAGAGCTCTCAGCATCATCTCATCACAGTAGTTATCCTTATTGACAACTGAGTCAATTATGGGGGCTATTTGGTAATGCATTGTGGAATTGTATTAATATAGAATTTGTATGCTGGCTGGCAGTTCTTGATACCTGTTGCTTTGTTCTGTTTGTTTTCTCAGATTGCTATGAGAGGTCCACCTGGTCCCATGGGACTCACTGGAAGACCAGGTCCTGTGGTATGTAAACGGAACTGGGTCACAGGTTTAAGAACACGATAGTGCAAGTCCATGGATATCATTCTGACCTTGCCTACACCCCTGTATTTGTACTTATTTTATTGGAAAAAAAAACCCTGATATAATTAAAGTCATAGTTTGCATTGTCTGCAATGCAACTTAAATACTAAATCAGTTTTTACTGTAGATTTTGAGGTGTTTGATTAGAACACACTGGTAGACTTACAAAACCAGCAAATAGTTTTACGTAAATAACTATGTATCCTTTTACAGTCATTCATCTCTGTAATAATATTTACAAAGCTTCTTGTGGTAGCTGTACAGAAGGGGAAACTAAAGCAAGAGTGTGCAGAATGACCCTGGCTCACTATTTAAGCTGAATCTCAGAAATTCTTAAGAGGCATTCATATAAGCAATTAGAAGCCATACAAATTTCTAGAAGAATTGTACTTTTTTACTTCAGTCCTGAATATGGCTTCACTGCTAATACAAAAGAATATGGGAAGTGGCCTTGTGGATATTAAAAAAAACCTAATATTTGTACAAAGTCTATACATGGAACACAGACCAGTTTTTTTGCTGGCATGCAAAACAACTATTTGATCACAAATAAATTTACCTCTGTAATCCCTACAAGTAATTTAAATGGACAATTCACAAAAAATTCACAATGAAAAAATAAAATCAGGTAGGAAGCTCAGCAAGCCAAAATCACCTGATCAATCTTGCAATTGCAATTTCCTCTTTCAGGAAATTGATACTTTTCAGACTCAATAGTCCCCTAAATGGTATAATTTAGCATTTACCATCTTTCAGAAAGCTATTCTAAAGCATCAGTAGCATAATATAAAATAACAAATGCTGCAGCCAAGATCATAAACTTTGTAGAAGACTAGTCTTTTCTATTCCCAGGTGATTGTGTTTGTGCCCTGACATAGAGTGAAATTCTCTTCTGCAGTTAGTATAGCATTTATGTTTGAAAGATACACTTAATTTGGAAACTGTTATTTTGTTTACTGTGATGGCATAGCTGGATTGGCAAATATTTGGCCTCTATGTCTGCTCTAATTTTTATCACTATGGTGTTGCACTCAACGGGTAACGTTAGCAGTTTTCATTGGATCAAACAAGTATCTAGCAAAACACAGACAAGTATAAAATTGTGATACTGGGAAACGAACAGAAGTGATCTCTGGGTAACCAAGAGAAAAGGGTGAAGCAAGTTCCTATTGATTTATTGTGTGAAGAAAAAGTGACTGCAGAGATATGCCAGTCACATCTACAGCAGCATACATAGAAGACAGCAACAGAAGTTGCTGGAGGCCACCTAGTTTTCTCCTTGCTTCAAAATGCAATCGTATTTTCCTCCGAAGTAGTTTCCTTCCACTCATCCCAGTTGTGAAGATTTGGTCATAATTTAAAAGGGGTGAGACTATAGTATAAGAAATATAGTTCCTTTCCCTTCTTTTGTACTTCTTTCCCTTCTTTTCCCTTCAGCAGCAGCCCATAGCTAACAGTAACAACCAAGTCATCACTTCTAACCTCCTCTTTTTCCCTCTAATTCTTACCCTGTGTAATGTACCGCGTCCATTAGTTTGAAAGCAGAGGAGCAGATGGACAAACCTGAGTAGATCATGCATCCTACTGCTACCAACAGAAAATACTGGCCGAGTTATCATTGTGTATAATTACAGCAGCACAGTGCAACTGAAAGGTTGCCTCAATGGCTCTTGCCGGTATTCCCTCCAGTCACTACTTTTATTAACAATGTAACCCAGGGGGACATGAGATAATTACATACTGTTGAATGAATATTTTAGTCAGCATAAGGAATACTCTGGATTGTGCTTTTCACTGGTCCTAGCAGTTTATCATTCTCTTCAGTGACTCCTTGAAAGCTAGATGATACTAAAACTATTGTAAATTGTATTCTTGGTTGGCTCGGTAGTGCTTTGCTTTGTCTTCATATGGAATCGTAGAATGGTTGGAGTTGGAAGGGACCTTAAAGATCACCAAGTTCCAACTCCCCTGTCATGGGTGGGACACCTCCTACTAGACCAGGTGTATAGCATCAAAAAATCTGTTCCAGATTATGCCGTGCTCCAAATTGGCCAGTCTCATGAGCACAGTCTCTTCATCTATGTGAAATTTACTGTTTTCAGGCAAATTTTAGCTACATACCCTACCAGAATCTCACTTGGACCCTGGAAAATGAAATTACCAGACTTTACTTCTATTTTTAAGCAGACCCGTACAAGACTAATTATTTTCTAGAATAATTCTTCTAGAGTAATTTTTCCAAAGTAAATAGTTGCTACCAGGCAGAGAATTTGGCTCATGAACTCCTGATCGGTGATGATTAGTTATGCAGTACTTACAAATAGTCAAACATGTTGGAATACATGATTTCCAGCAGTGTATTTAAATCAAGAGACCTGCAGGATAACATTCAGTCTGTACACGTGAAATAACTATAGGACTGCTGTGAGCAACGAATTTGTTGGTATAATATTGACAGTGGGTTGTATACCTTTAGCTGAGGTATAACCTGGCCTCATACTCTCACTTCCATGTTTTGAAAGCGTTCATGAATTTATCTATGCAAAGTTCAACAAATTAATAATAGTAACAGTTGTTTTGCTTCTAAGCCACCAGGAGGCTCTAGAAATCAAACTCTTTGTTCTGGCAATATTTTTGGCCTACGGTTCCAGAAGCATCTACACATTCTTGGTCTGACAATTGTTTGTGTGCAAAGCTTATTTCAAGAATTAAAGAGTTGGAGCTTTTACTCTTAATATGAATAGTATTTTTTTAAAGTACTAATACTCAATGAGATACATTTAGAAACATCTCAGTTATTAAAAGTCTTAAATGTAGCACTGTCAAAGCCCCAGTCTAGCTTCAATTAAGTCTAGAGTTCACACACTTAATTAACATAGAATAATAAATGCATTTCTGCCTGCAGATATTAAATGTGATCTATTATATTGATTAAAAGCAGAGTTACATCAGGGAAACCCCAAAAGACAGTCACCACTTACCGAAGCCATTGTGCTCTCCACTGCCAGTACTAGCTCAGGATATGATTTTAAGTTTGCTTAGGACTTGATGCAATACCTGCAAGGTAAGTGGGAATTTTTCCACTCTAGGATGCTAGACAGCACTAAGCCAAGCCATGAGACCACTTCTTACTCTGAATGGTCACTTTAGTGAGTACAGGGGGACTACCAATTTTCCAAGATCTGCAAGATTTGTTTCATATTAAATACATACATTTGGTCTTGACCTGTTTCAGAAGTCAGAAATGCAAAAGTCCTTTTGCCCATGATAATAAACTTCAGTATGTTCCTTCTTTGAACCTGTATTCTATGTAAGCATGTCAAAATTTTTTGGTTTGCGTGTTATTGTAGTGCTTATTGCCACTATTAAGAAATTGCAAACTTACTTTGACTAGTTCTGCCCCACCTTCCATGCATAGTGTCTTACCCTAGAAGAAGACCTGTTTTAAGTCTGTTTATAAGTAAAACTCACTGTGAAAATTTGTATCATCATTTAATGATAGTTAAGCAATATAGATCTTCCACTTCTCCAGGGCCAGATGCACAAAGATCTTGATTAAAACATCACTGAAGTTCGTCACAAGATAGACAGGGTATTTTTCATTGACTGTAGTGATATTTGGTTTGAATTCCAAGACTCTTTTATGTACAACACGGAAATAGATGAAGGTAAAAAGAGGTGACTTTCATTTCTGTTGCCTTTCTTACAGCAGATGCACTTCTGTTTGCATGACGTGTTCTTACTGTGCTCATATTTGGCTCCCAAATATTAATATAAAATAAAGTGTTGCATTTGATCCTTTGCAAATCAATGCACAGGTTTTTTGGTAATAGAAAGATTTTTTGCTCAGTTAGGCCTATTGTTTAGGCAATGATATATCAGGGAACAGCTGCAGATTCAAATGGGGAATTCACACCTCCTAATGAACTGGGAATTGTTTGTTTTTTCTGCCTATAATTAATGTATAGAAAGTAACATTCATTTAGAGATTTTGTGTATTTAAGCAGTATGTTTTGGTTTTTTCATCAAGGGTGGACCTGGAGCAGCAGGTGCTAAAGGTGAAAGTGGTGAACCAGGTCCCCAGGTACATTAATATTGTCTGCTATGTTTGAGCTTGTTTAAGAAAATGCATTCATATCACTTAGAAGAAATCAATCACCAATATGCTTTTCATGTGCAATTGAAGAAAAATAGCTTTTACAATACTATACTAATTAAATGCTATAGCTTGATTGTGCAGTTATCACTCAAAACCCCATATTAAAATTGTCACTTCAGGCTCTTTTCTCTGTTACATAATCATATGTTAGTCTGCAATTTTATGACCTTAGGCTCTGATTTTATCAGATTTTGTAAGGTGAGACGAGATAGAATTTAATTCATAATTAAATAGGATATTTTCAAGATAGATGTAACATAGCAAGAATAAGTCTTTAGGAATCAGTGCATGCTTTTCTTCTCAGCTTACTATGAAGTTCCTGTGCAGTGATGTTAAAGAACACTGCAACACACTGAAATCTTTTAGCTTAAACCTAAAAGTAATAAGGGTTTCTTAAAGAAATAATGATAGGAGTTTCTGGATCAATGATTTTGCCAGATTTCAAGTGGTATCATGGATATATGGATATTTGCAGAAGAAAAATAAAGCAACTAAATAAAACAGCTGGGTAGAAAGAACAACTGGTTAGTGTACGAGCTTGCTTACTTACATTTTTAGTATTTTTTCTCTTCCTACTCAGTATTTTTGTGTGGCTGGCCCTTACCATTGCTATTTTTGCCTGAAGAAGACATGTTTGCATGGAGATGAAAAGGATTCCACAAAAACATATGCCCACACAGTCATCAGTGAAAGTTACGTGTGGTTACAAAGTGGAATTAGATTTTTTCAGTCTAGGATAATTTGGTCTTCCTCTAGTTAAAACTGTGCTGTGTAAGGCTAAGAAAGACAGAATGTGAGCTGTTTGCCAGCACAACTCATGTTTGTGTATGAGTTAGGAATCTGAAATAAACACTCTTCTAGTTTTCAATCAAATAATTATTATGTGACTAAAGAAATTTTTGCATGAGAAGATGAAGGGTTTTCAAGCCACAGGACTAAGATCTTCAAAGCCATGAAAAGAATGTAAGAAGCTTTTATGTTAAAGGGTCAAATTATGCAGTGTATAGTGCCATCTCATGAAAACTAATGTTAAAATTGGCAGTGCAAAGGCCAGTTTGGATGCCCATTGTCTATTAAAATTAATGGGAACTTTCAAAAGAGAATCTATCTCCTGGGAAAAAATGCAGCTTTGTTTATTAAAAAAAAAAAAAAGTAAAATAAATCTTATCTTGTTCTTGAGGTGAGGTGTTTAGGTAGATTTTTGCTGACATTAATATGATTCTAAGAATTGCACTCTTTAAATTCAGGGTCCTCGTGGTGTTCAAGGTGCCCCTGGTCCAAGTGGAAAAGCTGGCAAAAGGGTAGGTAGCATACAGATCAGTCCTGCTCTGGGTAAATAGTTTCTATTTAAATATATCTAAATATTATCTGATACCAATACATTTTCAAATGTTTGCCCCTTTGGGGTTTTGCAGGGACGTCCTGGAGCTGACGGTGCCAGAGGAATGCCAGGAGAACCTGGTGCAAAGGTAAATAATCACGAGCCCTGAGGTTTTATTTCAGCCTTGGAATGAGCTAGGCAGATTTTATGTTGGTACGACAGTTTCTTCCAGACCAACCACAAACTCTTCTCTCAAGTGAAAATATTGAGGTTTCAGATAGCTGGGTCAGGTGCAAAATTTGAAAATGAAACATTCATTTAAAATATGGTAATTAATGGTAATGGCTAGTAGTCTAACCTTGAAGTATCTTGATTCTCAGGGCATGATTCCTATGCCTCTGATTCAGTTTCTAGTTAAAGTACCAATAATAGTAAAGTCAGTTTTGCAACTGCAAAGTGCAGCTAGAATCAAGCTTTTTATTTTAAATATAGACTTTTTTTAAAAATAAATAACATAATTACAGCACAGTGAAAAAGTTGGTGTGGCATTTTCTCTTTTCTTAGTGCATAGAAGCAAATTTTGTGAGCTTGATCTCTGTGTTCCCCTCCATGCGTTTCATAGAATAAAAAAGTGTACATATAACCGAGGGTAGAAATTAACTTTTACAAGTAATTCTTCTTTAGAAGTAATTTATTCAGAGTAATACAGAATGTAGTAGTTATTTACTAAATCTGTGATTTCAAATTTCATAGGGTGACAGAGGATTTGATGGTCTTCCCGGCCTCCCTGGTGATAAAGGTAACAGGGTAAGAAAACCGTGCATATTTATACAACAGCACATTTATACCATCACAAAAATAATGCACTATTCATTAAGAATAGCACTGAGGATTATGGGGAAATTAAAACTGAACATCAGCTTTTCACACTACAGAATAATATCTATATTGTCAAATAATTTATTCCTCATGAAATATTTTAGTAATAAAAATCAATAGACAACAAGTGAAATATATGAATGATTTAAATATACTTACGGAATTCAGATCACATCTTCATCTATGTTTTGCTCTAGTTTTTCCAAGTTAAGGAATTTGCCTGTTGGATTTAAAGAGATTGTTAAAGGAAATAGTAATAGGAAAGGAAATTAGCGTGAAGTTTCTGTATCAGGAACATAACAAATTTTAACCTGCTGATAAACTTGCTCAAAAAATGCAATTGAATATTGGAATTGCAAACTGAATTGTTTAGTGTGGCTTATTCTAACAACTGTAGCTTAAAAAAAGATCAGAGGCAGATCAGATAAGTTAGGAAAACTCGAGGTAATATTTAAAACAAGTAATGTACTTGTTCCTGATGTCATACCAATCTGTAGGATGAGACTGCGTCTTTCCTTACAAAGTGTAGAAATAATCACAGCAGAGGATTTCTACTTTAAATTATACTCCTAATGTAGATGCTAGTAATAACATACTATACTGAATGTACCTCCCTTGAGGTTGATGATCAAGGAATGACCAGAAAATCTCAACTGTGTTGGCCCATAATGTAGTTCTTTCTAATAGCATCTAAGGAAAATCTTTTGAGTTCTGTTTTCAATGGGAGAAGAACTTCTAGCATCATACAGAGATGTCTTGATCCTGTTTCATAATTCTATTGTACTTAAAGAGTGTAAAGAAATTAGCACATCACATAATTGAAATCCAGTTTGGTCAGCTGGTGACCAGCAGAGGGGGCTAGACATTAAGCTCCTGCCACTATTTCATTCTGAAGGCTGAGCCGAAATTGGTTTAGTCAGGGAATGTGTGTATGCTTTCCAACCTAAATACTTTCCAACAACTAAGCTAAAGTCTGAGGTTTTCCAAGTCATAAAGAAATTATTTTTTTTATTTTCTATTTGTTTCATATTTCCTAAACAAAGAAAAAAAGAACTAAAATAGAAGAGTAAACTTGGTTTGAAATTTGCAAAGTAGTAATGAAAATAATAACTTCTTTTCATAATTTCTTTTATGCCACTATTTAAATATCACTGCAATCTCATGTTTCTATGAAAATATTCTGTAAAAGTACAAACTATGATCTTTCTGGAAACAGCTCAATTCAAAGCCAGATCAGATAGCTGTAGCTCTTTGTATTCGTATATACTGACAGCATATAATGCAAATATTCAATTCTCTTTGGCTTGAAATAAAGAGCACTGAAAGAAAGACAAGATAAACGTTTTTCTGTTGTAGTTAGGTTTCAACTGTAAGAGAACTGATGTTGAAAACCCATAACATTAGAGTAAAAGTTTTACAACTACTTTGAAATATTTGTATTTCAACTATTTGTATTTGAACTATGAGTTGCAAATTGGATTTCTCTCCGAGGTTATGCCTCTGTCAAATACAAGTTGTCAGTTACTGGATGAGATTCTCTGACTTCCAATGTCAGGAGATCAGACCACATGTTGTAATATTCCTTTTAGCCCCAATATCTATGACTTTGAATTTTTCTTATTTAGGTTTACTAGGTGCATAATCCTTCTCCAATATAAAGGCAGGACACTATATACTAGAATGAAAGGTCTAAGGAAAAAGAGAATCAGACTTTAAGATAACATTTGAAGGAAAGAATTAGAGAACTGAAGAACTGAGGATGCTGATAATGGTAGGAAGTTTTGTTCTTACTGCATGACAATACCAGGACACTTAATGCAAGCTCCTAATCTCGAAAACCCTTGCGGGGATGAACAATATCAATATTTGAAAGCTTAAGTCAGTCTTCACCTGCACATTAATTGGAAGTCAGGGCACAGATCATGTGTCTCATGTCATCTTTCAGGAGTGTCATTTAGTACAGAGAAAAACACATGCTGTACCAGCAGATAACATTGAGTAGTTCCAAAACTTAGAAAAATATGGAAATTGCTGTATTAATTAATCTTAAATGTATGAAAGTGGAGTACATAGAATTTCATTCTCTCCCATGCTGACTCCAACTTATAGAGGACAGAAAGGCAGTAGAATAAAATCCTGACATCCCTAATATTAGCTCTGAAGTAAGAGAGCAAGCAACCTAAAATTCTCTAGTAAGGTTTGAAAGTTTAAAGAATGGAGCCACTAAAGTGTAACTCCATATATCTCTGCAAGGATCCACAGCTGTGGTCACGATCCTTGGAGACACTGATAAAATTAAGGAAAACAGAATGAATACTTGGTTGTTGTCCAATGCCAGAAGGAAGTCACAGTCTGAAAACCTGCTGCCCAGAAAGAGGTCAGTCAGTGGTGTTTGAGCTATGCAGCACACTAGTTCTCTTTAGAAACAGGGAAAGAAAAATAAATCCTAAAAGTATGGTCCAGAATCTACTGAGGCTCTGCATATATAGACTTGAAAAGCCCAAGCCTCTGTGGGGAAGTGTGGAAGTCTGGCTGTCTTCCAAAGCCTCAGACAAATCAGTCCCAAAGCTCTCGAAGACTGGTGCCAGGGTGTGTGGTTCTGAAAGGTGGTCACTGCTTTTCACCATATATATTCCAGGTCTCACCTGTTGGTTTATTAAATTCTGACCCATGTACACATGCCTTATTTTACTGGCAGTAATACACTGTGGAGGAGGAGGCGGAAGGTGCCAACAAGACAAAGAAAAATGTGCGTAACACTGCCTTTTATAGCAGTAGTTCATTTATGTTCCAGGGCCAAGAATAGCTACAGAGTGAAATTTTACAAAACACAAATAGTTCATGTTTTAATAATGTTCATTTGTTTTTATACTAGTGTAATAAAAGACTTTACTGATTACTATAATCTACAGATTTGTATCACTTTGTCAAGACGTGTTTTGACAGATCAGACTTCAGCTAACACATTTGTTTTCATTTCCCTTCCCATCCATTATTGTTTTCAGCAACAGATGTATTATTTTAATGACTTTGCTTATTCTACAGGGAGACCGTGGCCCACAGGGACCTCCTGGCTTACCTGGTGAGGATGGATCAAGAGTAAGTTGCCATTTGCGCAGTAACATCTAGAGTGAATCCTTGTGTAATAGGAATGCGTTCATGTTCTTTTTTTCTAAAACTTCTATTCCCTTTGTACAAAACCAGGGAGAAGATGGAGAAGTTGGACCAAGAGGTCTCCCAGGTGAAGCTGTAAGCAACGCTTTCTTACTCTTCTGCTTTTGTTACAAACAAAAGTTGCTGTCAGATTTTTTTCCTTTCTATTGAAATATTCTGAATTCCAGGTATGAAAATTACTGCATGTGTGTGTATATGGAGAATATGGATTCTCGCTGAAAATCAAACAAACGAACAGTTTTGTTAGGGGTGAAACAGGATGAGAATTAAGTCAGAGATATATCTAGCCAAGTATACACAACTTCCAGAATCAAAGGCCTTTTCCCATCCTACCATGTAAAACACTCACTACAGTCCATTGTACATGACATTATAACCAAGCCCCTGTTGCTTTGAGAATGTTTTCCAAACATCTATTTATTAGAGAAGAAGGTCTGGCTACTTCTCTTTTTTCACACTACTGTGCTTCACTGTGTATTTTTACACTTGTTTCACATACAGAATTTCCACTGCTGTCAGTTGGAATTCTGCAAGTGCTGTCACTGCAGAGCAGAGTTCTGCATTGCAGGCAAGAAATCAAACCTCAGAAAGGGGAATTTTACCCTAAATGTATGATACACTGCTGCCTACTCACAAAGTGGGAAGAAGTCACTACAGAGTCAGAGTGTTACTGATTTATGACTATATCATACGAGGAGACTAGAGACTCAGTCCTGCCTACTTTATCAGCATGACATGAGTGCTGACAAAAATGATGAAAACTAATATTCATTTACATAGTATAAAGCGAAAAGATTATGTTCTAGATGAAATCTTGCTTATTTTGTTTAGGAGTGGATAAAATATTCTGTGGAATATTTTAGGGAAAAGAAGAACAAACCTGATTTTGGTTTCCAGAATACCTTGCGTTTATTATAATAGAATTATTAGTAATTTTTATTTTTTATGCAATCTTTACTACAGATAAAAGCACTGGCTTACACTTAGAATAGTACTGTAGAGTATGACAGACCATCATGTTTTCTAAAGAGAGGAATACAAATGTATGCTACTATTCATGTCAGACCATCGAGCCAAGACACGACTGACACTTTAGTGGAGGATGCCATGCCAATGATCTGCATGAGGAAATACAAATAGTTATCTCCTACCAGTCTCTGAAAGGACCATACAATGGCTAAGTCAAAATTTGCCTTTCCACTGACATCTTGTTCAAATGTATGGTGGCCTTCAGGAGAATCTGTAATTAGTGAATTTTTTCATTTCTCCTTCCTTCCTTCCTTCCTTCCTTCCTTCCTTCCTTCCTTCCTTCCTTCCTTCCTTCCTTCCTTCCTTCCTTCCCTCCTTCCTTTCTTTCTCTAACCCTGTATGCCTTTCCCTCATCCTTCTTACTCCTTATGACATTCCTTGTAAAGTCTTGCTCCCGGGCCTCTCTTTGTTCAGAAAAAATCATGCAAGTATTATGCAAGTATTAATAAGTGTTTTTTCTCTTCCAGGGTCCACGGGGATTACTGGGCCCCAGAGGCACACCTGGTCCCCCTGGACAACCTGTACGTATGAAATGGTTTGTATTTGCAATTGCAAGAAGAAAAATGGAAGTCCATTGAAAGTTGTTTATGTTTATACTGTTTGTTGTAGGGTATTGCAGGTGTTGATGGACCTTCAGGCCCAAAAGGAAATATGGTGAGTAAGTAAGCTGGGAATTTAAAAGGAAATGGATTCTAAGAATCCTTTCCACATTCTCTTGTCCCTGCCATTATGCCATCCCTTCCGTTTAATTAAGCTTTTGTGTCAAAATAGTCAGATTCATCATGATCTGACACAGAAAAGAAAAACCTTCTATTACTTAGTTTTCAGCCAAAAGGCCTAACCATGTTTTCTCTTAAGCTCCTTTAGCACCATGGACTCCAGTGCTTAGATCCTATGTGTGAGCTGTTATTCTTTATTGAAGAAAAGGCCATGATATTCATTAGCATGAAAAAACATCATACTGGATAGAAAGTTGGTGGTAGACTTTAAAGAGGGAGGAACAAAGATGAGTTTGTATTCCTTTTAGTCCTGACAACGAAGATCTGTAGTGCAGAAATGCAAACCTAATGCCCTGGTATTTTTTTTTGCATGGTAGGGTCCTCAAGGGGAACCAGGACCTCCTGGTCAGCAGGGAATCCCAGGCCCACAAGTAAGTGTAAAATAGCTCTCAAGAAATACAATGTAATGTGCAGCAAATGTTTAATAAATGGAAATTACAAAAATGTTAGCTTTTTACATGTAAAACTGATAAAGCTTCAAGGATTTTATAAATAATACTGCAAATGTGTCAAGGGCAGTGGGAGCAGAGTGTTCAAGTAAGCTTTCAGAGGGATTTTTCATTCAGGAGAAAAATGACTCATTCAGTGTTCCTGGAATGCAGCAGGAATGGCCACACCTGGAGGAGGGTTCTGAATAGGATCTTGTTACAGACCTGCTGCCAGAATAGTGGCTTGTGCAAAAGGCTAACACAAAACTCCCGATCTAACTCGTAAGGGGGAAAGAAAAGCCACCTATATTTGCACTTATATTTGCCAGTGTGTTTAAACAGATTAATGAGGGACCTTTAGTAGGGTGAATGTATGTATATTGTTCTCCCTGGTTTCTTACACTGGTTTCTTCTTAATAGGGGCTTCCCGGTCCACAAGGCCCTATTGGACCTCCTGGTGAAAAAGTAAGTTACAGCATTATTCTGGTATTTCACAGTCAGTTCTGTGCAACGACCTTGCTTATGTGCTTAAGGGCGTTGCTATGTTTTACAGAATAGTAACCTAAGATGTAAAAAGTAGCTGATCTTCCTGAAATCATCAAGTAAATTAATAACCAATGGTCACCTGGCTTTCCTCTTACATACACTTTTTCACATGCGTGATTTCCTTGCTTTATTTTGCATCCATTTTCTGTTATTAGCTTCAGAATCCCATCTATGATATTAAGCAGTGTGCACTGTTTAACTCACAGCAAGTTGTGAAAATTATTTCTATTAATCTCTTCTTTATAACAAAGTTTTGCCTGCTAAAATCTGACTGTTCTCTTTCTTCAAGGATTATATTTTGACACAACTGCAGTGTAATTGGCATACTGTACTGTGAATTGGTGTTTTTTTCCTGATCTATCCATATGTACCAGTTCCTGTGGTTTGAAACATGCCTTCCGTTAATTTTAAAAATGTCACTATAGAATTTTATGCTAACTTTAATTTTTTTCCTCTTTTTGCCGAATTTCTGCTCTACTGATTCTTTTTTGATTTTGCTCTCATTCACTGTTTAGTATATACTTTAAAAGAAATTGAAGGAGATTTTAGGAAACCATATACATGCTTTATAACTGCCTGTGTGCCTAAGCACACGGGAAAATGGGCTAGGTCCACAATAAACACATTCCGTAGTACGTCCACGAGGATGTACCATGTCTTTCAGCTGTAAGTGCTGGGGTTCTTGTAACCTACACTCTTTGCCTGTTAATCTGGTTGGTATCTTTCATATGGTGATTCCTTTTATTCCTGAAATTATAAAAACTAGTTAATTTTGTACACTGAAGAATTCTTCTCCACGTTGTGTTATGTGTGTGCATGTTCATAGGGTGACTCCTGAAGCCAGTTGTCAGGCAAGCATCTCACTGAAAAATAAGGGTGATTTGTATTTGATAAAGATTGTAAGAACTGGCTTTGCACTCATATATTGTATGATAGTATCTTTCTGGGTTTAGTTTTGTTACATTTTTTGTTTATCCCCGATGATCTCCTTAAAGAAATTTAGATATGACTACATTTTATGTCCCTAGCTCCTAAAGTTAAACATATTGGATATGGTGTGTTTGGGGAGGTGTTCTCCTTTTTCTTTCCTTTTTTAAAAAAATTATTTTTCTTACAGCTACTCTACACCTGGGGCGGGTTTGCCAGTTGTTTTAACAGAGATTAAAATACTAAAAAAGATTTAAGGCAGTTTGCTGGTTTAGGACATACTTAGCAAGGATGATCCTTCATCATCCTAGCAAATGATAGAATGTTTGCTATTGTTCTTATGATGTATCTCTGTTACTGCATTTAGGGACCTCAAGGCAAGCCTGGCCTTCCTGGCCTTCCTGGTTCTGATGGGCCTCCTGTAAGTAATCAAATATTTCATCACTTGAATGTTTAAATACTTTTACAGAGTAATAAATATTTCTGGATACCTGTATTGCAAAAAGAAAATGGAGAGTAAAAGCTCTGATAGTCCTAGTTGGCAACAGCATTATAAAATCCCTCTAAAACCTCTGTATCGTTTGAGCTGTTAATAGTAAGAGAATTACATTTTTGAAGCAGATGCTAAAAGCGGCTGTGGGCTTTTAAAATGTGATCGCAGATGCTGAAAGGCATCTGAAACATCTGCAAGGATGTGTAAATAACCTAACTGATATACAAAAGGCCAGGTCATGTCTCACCATATTCCTACTATGTCAGTATGGCAAAGCAAATCATCTGTAAAAATGCTTGCCACTTGTTTTCTAAGGAAACAGGATAAACTAGATTTTTCTTTGCTTTCTGACCTAAGGTGCATATTAAGTGTTTGAGCTTCTTTTTCGTTGTCTTCATTGGGACAGACCTAAGCCAAACTTTAGAATCTTAGAAAAAGAAAGGAATTCACTTTAGCTCTGAGGATATATTCACTCATGTGAATGGAGTTTAATCACCTGAGTAACACTGGTTACAGTTCAAGCATTAAACTTAAATCGAATCATTGTTCATAACAACATCCATAAACACAAGGTTTCTTGCATCAAAAACATCATCTTTTTATACCACCAAGAGCCATTAGACAGTCAGTGTGACTTCTCAGATCACGTGTCTCCTCCCCGTGCCATTTCCTTTAGAATTTTTCTTTTAAGTTAAATCTGTGTTTTGTAAAGCTGACTTTCAGAACTGATGGCAGGGGTTTCACTGCATAAATGCTTATATTACAAATACAGAATTGTACCCAGGGCTCTCATGATCACCCTTTTACTTGCCAAAGTACCATTTTCATGAAGAATGTGAAATATGCAATGATAGTCCAGCTGCAGGTCTGTGTCTTGAATCATTGCCAGGACATTTGAACTTCCCCCCTTATCCTTTTCTGCATGCTGGGAACAATATTAATTTCCAAACATAAGCATTATGTTAAAATCTGCATCTTGTTAAACATTAAAAGCTGGGGAGAAATGCTGTAAGAGATAATCAGCTGTTAGCACAGGTCTGTATCTGATATATGTCCCTACTGTCATGGGTTGACCCCAGTCAACACCTAAAGCTAAGCACCCACCGGGTCGCTCAGTCCCTCCTCCCCACAGCTGGGTGGGGGAGAGAATCAAATGATAAAAAGAAAAAAAGAAACCTTATGGTTTGAGGTACCAACAATTTAATTAGTGGACCAAAGCTACTTACACAGGCAAAGCAAATAAGGAGTGCATTTACTACTTCCAATCTGCAGGCAGATGGCTAGCTACTTGCTGGAAATTTGGGCTTCAGCACACAATAAGGATAACTTGGGAAGACAAACCATAGCCCTGAATGTCCCCTGCTGCTTTCTCTTTTTCCTGAGAAAATTATTGTGGAGTATGACATTATAGGTTACGGAATATTCTTCTGGTCAGTTTGGGACAGCTGTCCCAGCTGTGTCCCCTCCCAGCTTCTTGCTCACCCCCAGCCTACTAACTAAGGGGTTGGAATGGGACAAAGAAAAACTCCACGCTGTGCCAGCACAGTTTTGATCACAAATCCAAAACACAGACCATATGGACTGCTGTGATGAAAATTAACTCCTTCCTAGCCAGACACATGGCACCTACCCAGAATTATGTCCCTTATGCACAAGTAGGTTTGTTCAGAGGAAGAGCAGGAGAGGCAGATTAAATTAAGTCCATTCGAATTGACATGACGTATTTACAACTGTAGAACTACACTAGTGATTGAAGGCAATGAGCGGTACCTTCCTGATTGTAATGACCTCTTAACTGCTCCTGTGATATCTGTGTTAAAATTAGATAAAAGCTGAAGAACATTTTTTCAGGAGGTCAGGAAAATTCTTGCTATGCTATTTCATTTCACTTCTATGTGAGGAAATGTCCTTCTGTTTTGAAGGCAAGACATTGTTAGAAGTGGTATACTGGAATTAATGGAGATCTAAAGGGATACAAATATGTTTTTTAGTAGCAACATTTTTAAAGTCGCTTAATGTAATAGATACTTCTGATATTGGATGAGGATTTAAAATCAGAGGAAGGCATATTCTAGGAGATTAGGATTAAACAACTGACACACATGCATTTTTAAAAAGCAAATAACAAATGTTCAGAGTTAGTAAGACAAACTTTTTAAAGGACAATTAACAATTACTGGAAATCAAATACCAAGTACTTTTTTTTTTTTTAACTTTTAATAAAGAGCATATTTTAAACTGTTTTCTGAGGCCAGAAAATTGAACATAAGCATCAGGGGGTTGTCAATAAGATAAAAGCCACATCAAAATGATATCATATTTGACACATTGAAAACATTTTGGGATGTTAATGACACAAAAACATGAATGGTTTTAGTAACTGGCTACATGTTATGTGGTACCACATACCTGGCAAAACTATAGATTTACTATGCTCCTTTAATAAGTCTGATGGACGTCAATAGAAACAGGATTCCTGACTGATTCTCAGAAACAATAATCTTCTATTAACATTTAGTTTCATTAAATTGCCTTTACATTTTGTAGCATTTTAGTGTAAATTTTGTAAGAAAGAAAAACAACAGATTGGTTAATATTTTGAGTGCTACAGTATTAATGTCAGTCATATAGAACAAAGACTAAGACATAAACATATTTTGTTTTAAAAGCAGGTCACCGTTTAAAACAGGCCTAAATTGTTAAACCTTGATCAGCCTTCTATTGGCTTCTACAATAAATTCCATAATCTTTTAAATAATTTTAAGAATGTCTTCCTGTTGTAATATTAATCAACCTGCTTGTTTAGAAATCTAATTTCAGAGTGTCTTGCATTAAAAACCTTTTACTGCTGAAACACTAACAAAACAGGAGAGGTGATCAGAATATTCCTAAAACATTAACACAACTATTGTCCCGCTTTTCAGTTGTTATGTTTGTGTGTATGTTCTAATACAGAAGGAGGATGATGAGTGACCTGAAATTCAAGTGTTTAAATATTTGTGCTTTTACAATAAAAAGTCACTATAAAAACCTGAATATTTTGTAAATCACATACATTTCTCTTAAATCAGGGTCATCCTGGCAAAGAGGGTCAGTCTGGAGATAAAGGTGCATTGGTGAGTTTTAAAACTTTTCCATTTATTCACATAGCTTTCAAGAAAAGCTTTAGCAGTTTTTCAGCTGTATGACACCTTTGTTGCTCCAAGAACTGTTTAGGAAGATAATAGAAAACCCATGACAGGTTCAAAGTGTCTGCGTGTAGACAAACATATTGTATTTTCATATATTCACAACATTACAAAGATTCTAAATAATACAGAGATTACTCTTTTAAATTAAAATTGATTGTGGAGTTGACAGAATGGTAGTCAATAGAAGTTGCATGCATTTCATGTAGGTAACTGGAAAATAATTTGAGTTTACAATTCCATTGTATTGAGTACCCACTGGGTTCTTCAGAACCTTGTTTTTTGAAGATTTACAAATGCATACATACACATCGTATATTTTAGGTCACCTTCAAGTCAATGACAGTGAAAAGTAATTTATTTATTTATGAAGCACTGAAGGGTCTGCGGCTCTTTAAAGCATTCTACTTGCTCAATATTGACCCTTATTTATCCTGAATAGCTTCCTTTTTAGCACCTGAAATCAGTTTCAGTTGCAGAACTGATTTCAGTGCTGATACTAAAAGGCCGTATTATGGATAGATAGGATAAATGAATGAATAGGATATTTCAGAAAGTACAATTCCTCTTACACCAGCTCATTACTGTTTGTCCAGAGTTCTGTTATCTGTTAGAGGCTTGTAGATTCTATTCTGATTTCTTAAGAAAATAAAGCTTACAGAGGTCATTTATGTTTTGAAAGTACATTTATGTGACCATCTGTCTGGTGTTCCTTATGCTTTTTGAATTTACTGATCAATTTCAGACAAATTTCACAGAAAATTTTATTTCTCAAAGATGTTAACCCGTTTTATGAAAAGGCATGGTTGGAAAGGAGAAAAAGACCTTATCAATGACTCCATTAGGGAAAGAGTCTGCTATCTGTCCATCTCAGACATCAGAGAATCATCAAAGCAGCTCAGCCTCAGACCCATGCATGTTTTCAGGCTTCCTTGCTTCCACTGTTTACAAAACTCTTTAGAAACTGCCACTGGATTGCATAGTATCGAAGTTGAGCATCTTTAAAATCCTCAGCAGACAGTAAATAGCAGCATCCAGACACCAATCAGTATTGATAGCACCATGAGCCTTATGGCTTTTAGTTTGGAATCTTCTCTTTTTTTTTAAAAGACCATCATTATTATTATTATCATTATTTTGATGTCTACTTTTGACTTGTGTCATCATCATGATTAACATATACATTTTCTCCAATAAGACACCACTGGTTTCTAACTGGCATATTTTTGTTTGGTTTTGTTTGTTTATTTGTTACATTTTCCACTTAACATTTTTTCAGACAATTTCTGTTGAGGGTAGATTTTTCCCAAATATACACGTAGAACCAAGTTCATAATTCTATTAATAGTTTTATAGTGACATTGAAGGGGTGTTTTGTGGTGTCATGCTATGTTTTTCTTAGTGGCAGGCAGCCCAGTGTTATTTTGATGTCTCACACAAGGCTGCTGCATTATAGTGAAAGAACAAGGATTAGACTCAGAAGAGAACTGCTTGCTAACCAAATACTGTACAAACAAAAGTTCTTTACTCCGATATATTTTAGGGGCCTCCAGGTCCTCAGGGTCCCATTGGCTATCCAGGTCCTCGTGGTGTAAAGGTAAGACTTAATTACTGAATACCGCCCCAAGCTCCTTTTTGAATATATGTGTGTGGGTAATTCTTTATATTATTTCTTTAGGGAGCTGATGGTGTCCGTGGTCTCAAAGGATCCAAAGGTGAAAAGGTAAATCTGACTGCATTTAATTCCTTTCCCTTTTTCTGTGTTCCTTATTTCTCTGCAGCATCTTCTGTCTCCTTCAGTGCAGTGTTTTCTTTTGCAGCAGTGGGTTTATTTTTGACTTAGCCTAAGGATGTACCAAGTCCAGTTCGTAAATCAGTGACCTCCATGGCTATTTACACTGGTACAAAGTGAATATAAAACCTTCAGTTATTAGAATAGTTTTGGGTTCTCTTCACAACAATTTAAGTTACTTCTCTCTAAGGTGCTCTTTATTAGAGAATTAGACATCCCCTTTCTTTAGATATCCCTTCTTTGCTTAATACATACTGTAGTGGATTAGTGGATGGTGAGAAGTTTGTGCATCAGAGATTTTTGTGGTGATAATAGTATTATCTATTTTGATAGTGTTGTAGGCTGGATTTTGTAATATTTCTGTACATATTTCAATGGCTTTCTAAGTGTCAGGGTTTTTTCTCCCAGATCTTTGGTTTTGCCAAAGTGATGAACAGCTGCAGTTAGATGCATATATATCAACATGAAGAAAGATTTTACATCCCCCTGATACCATTAATTCTATACACAGAACTCTTGCTAGAGCAAACACCAACTACTGTGATCTGTACTGACTTCTGATGGTTTGCAGTGACTGAAATTACAGCCAGTATTCATTTAAATCCCCATGTTCCTCAGCTCTCAGAATAAGAGACAAACACCATCAGTCATATCTCCACACAGGCAAATTCAGCCTTGTGGCTCTGGTGGCTATTGTATATATATTTATAGCTACTTCTAAAGCAGAAGATACAGTATTGCCAGAACCCCTTGATTTCAGCACTAGAAATCTGTCTTACAGGCTCAGATGCCAAGGGCTGCTGCATGCTTTCAGGCTTTCCTAAACCCCAGTTTGTTTGGTCTGCATACTCATTTTAGAGTTGCTCATTAAATCTATGCTGAAAAAGAATGTGGTTAATACCTGTGGAGGCTGGATGGCTCACAAAACCAGATTTTCTTGTACCTTACTAGGTGATTTATATCCAACTAGGACAAAATGCAGGGTTCGCATATATATAAGCTTAATATACATGCGTGTATATGTGTGTGTATCAATCAATAATGATTAGGATAATTTCTACAATATTTCTGTATTCCTGAAAATTAGTCTCTCAGTTGCAATAGGACACTGAACTCTACTCAATGCCTCTCAAGGTCACACAGAGATATTTCATACGTTGTTCTCACTGTGCATTAAAGGTCTGTTACGCTGACCTTTTTTTACTGAAATTATTCAAGTGCCATTACATGGGGTAAAGCGCTGTAAGAGGCAGCGATAAATAAACTGATCATGCAGAAAAGACACTGTAGATATGAAATGGTCCCAGGGATACCAGAGGAGGTCCAGCTGACAAATGTGACTAGAAGCTTTTAGCTTTTTTTTTTTCTTTTTTTTTGTAAACAGTAGAACAGGAAATAGAGCATTCAGCTCTTTCCTCCTGCATGGAATAAAATCAATTTCTTGTAAATCTCAGTAGCTGGAACCTCGCTGTAAAGAAGAGTTTCAGTTCATTTGGCAGCCATTTGGTCAGTAGTTGGCACATGGTCAGTTCTTGCTGATATGTTGCAAAGTGTTTTCTTATAATTATTACTGCCCATGGCCATAACTGAGAAACGTTTACAACTAAAATTTTTTTCATGTATTCTGCACTCAACTACTTTCACTTCTCTCTAAATTTTCAGAAAAATCACCATGAAATTTTAATTTATGCAATATAAGGTGACCACATAAAGTTTAGTTCCACCTTCTAGAAAGCATGTGAAACCTGCTTGTAGAATGGCTTTTAGTATATTTTTTTCAATGAATTATGATGAGTTGCCTCATCTGTTTTTCACATGAACACATACTACTGAGAAATTATATTTACCTATTTATTTTTTTTATTTTATTTTAATATCTCCTCACCTATTTTGAGCTGTTTAGCACTAGCAAATGTATTACTATCACCATTTCTAGGGTTATTTGTTGCTTGCAGCATGACTAATTCTAAACAGAGTCAAAATGGCTTTAGCATTGCAGTCTGTCCCAGTTCCTATCAGGAGGAAGATAAAGCCTTTAGTAGCCCAGGAATGGAAAATGCAAACTTCTTTTTCAAACTGAGAATGGAATAGAAAGCCTTTCTTGGTTGGTTTTTTCAGTAACATGGAGCACAGTACCGCTCTTTCCTGGCTTTATTGACAGTCCAAATATTACTCAGATTCTAAGTCACCAATATTACTTCTGAATAGCAAAAACCGAGTAGCATCATAGTAAAAACACTTTACGATGTGCTCATTTATCACAAAGACCTTTGTTCCCAGGATATAACTAAGCATCAGATAAAAATGCAGTCAATAGTCTTTGTTGTCTGAATACTGGAAGAGTTAGTTGTATGATGAGGTAGATGAAGAAAGAGGAAACCAAAAGCTGATCAGTTATGCTAGGCAAGGCATGAACAACTCCACTGAACAGCTCTGGAGATTTCTGTTTGTGTCTGAACTAACTCATACAGGTATAAATTAAACTTGTCTGAGTACTGTCTGCTTGTACTTTGGCATGGAGACCTCTTAAAATCCTTGGAGTAAATTCTCTACCAGATTGTACTAGGAAGTAAATAAATAATTATCGCTATGAATAACAATAATTTTTACCTGTTTTACCACTATATATAGATTCAATCTTAATGTCTGTTGTTTTTTCTACTTTCTTTCAATCACATCAGCCAATGAGAGCAGGCAGGACTGAGTGTTGCCAGACATCAAACTACAATATAGAGATGACTTCTTTTAGGTTATGAACATTAGTATTTGGGGTTGTTTTTTTATTAAAATGTCACAACCAGCCAATGTTTTTATTCCTTTCATGATACTATTAAGACTAAAAGAAAAATAAATTAAAAGGGAGATTCTGCTATCAAAATGAGTAACACTGAATTATTTTTTTTTGTTAATTGAATGGATCATCTTATTAAAAAGTGATAATAAAGACTAGCTTGTGAGTTAAGACAGGACTTTACAGGATAATTCATAATAAAACAGAATAATTGTATTGTCTCTATGTTTAAGTAGACTTTACACAGCTTTAAAGAGCTGTTATTAGGATCTTTCAAATTTAAAATTCATTCTTTATAGCACACTGATATATTTTATCTCAAATACTAGATTTCGTGATCTCTGAAGTTCTCACTTTATCCATGCAAATTATTTTATTCTATAGGGAATGTATTTTCTTATTCTGTCTACAGGAAAAAAACCACCTCTCTATTGCTGAAACTCATTACATACATTTTTTCCTTTTATAGGGTGAAGATGGTTTTCCAGGATTTAAAGGAGATATGGGCCTTAAAGGTGACCGGGTAAGTATTTATTCGTAACAAATATGTTCTTAAAAATTTTAAGTGGTAATACTTTGAAAGGATCACTGGAATAAATAAATAAATTTAAGCTAAAAATAAAATAAGAGCTGGTAGCTTTAATTATTTCTGTTGTCTGTGCATGCATACATTTGAGCCAGATATTTGCTTCTTGTGAATCAACAATGGCACAGTTATAAAGAGGAGGAGAACATCAGTCCTGGATATCCTTTGCACTAAACTTCTTTCTAGCAAATCTCCTTTTCCAAATTCCAAGATCTCCAGTATCCACCTAAGGAAAATTAATCTATCCAGATAAATATGTTTCCATTCTAACCTAGCATCTTGCCAAAATGTTGGGGTTTTACCCCTGTGGACACTTACTTCGTTTCATAGGAAGTGTTGTGGATTTTCTAAAAAAACTTCTCACAAGAGACTCCTGACCTGTATCTGTTGTCTGTATATATAAGTAACTGTGAAGGTGGTATCCACGTAAGTACTTGGATACAGACATTTTTCTTTCTGTGGATTTTCAGAGTGCCTTCACAACAATTTAGGGAGGAAAAATAAGAATGTGCAGTTTCCAAATGCAGCTTCTTCAGGCAAGATGACTGGGCTCTTACACTTGTAAAAGTAATATTCAGTGCCTAATTTATATATATTTACCTCTATATAATGAACATAAGCAAGGGTATTTTCCTAAGTGGAAACTGGACAGAGCTCTGAGCAACCTGATATAATTGAAGATAACCCTGTGCGTTGCAGGAGGGTTGGACTAGATGACCTTTAAAGGTCCCTTCCAACCCAACCCATTATAGGATTCTACAACGCTATTATTCTAATCTCTATTTAAATTTAATTATAATTTATTTTCAAGGAATTGTAGGTAATCTCTGTCATATATGCATAAAGGCGATTGTTCCGTATTTATAAGGTGGTATGTTTTAGGGAGAAGTTGGTCAGCCGGGTCCACGAGGAGAAGACGGTCCAGAAGGTCCAAAAGGTCGAGCAGGTCCTTCTGGGGACCCAGGTGCTGCTGGTCCAGCTGGGGAAAAGGTCAGTAGCCAATATTGATATAAACATGTCATTGCCTCATAACATAGATGGAGCCCATGATCTTCATCACTAAAAATCCAAGCCTCCAGACACTGTTATGGCAGACCACTGGAGTTCACACTTGAACAGGTCTTAGGAATCATTATCTTGTACGTATAAGAAAGGCGTTGTAAGACTTTATTGGCATGTGAGGCAGCTAAATTCTTATCCCAAATTGCATACAGTCCAAGCCAGCTAAGGAAAATGTGATGCAAAGAAAATAGTTGGGTACAAAGGGGGATAAAGGTGCTCCTGGAAGGTGAATTAATATTCACAATCATATGATGAAAAAATATGAAATTAAGATTGTTTTAAACAGAAAACATATTCCAAGTAAAAATAAAAAATAGGACTGCCAAAAGTGAAAGGTCCTGTTAAGGGAGGACTCAAAGAAAGATAGTGATATGAAATACATGAGAGAACAAGCACAAAGATAGGTACAAATCTCTGTAGAATCCTTACCTCAACAAAAAAATACTTGAGATTGATATAGAAGAGGAAAGAAAACTGAGGAATGTGTGTGTGGGTACCATATTTCACTGAATGAGAACATCAGAAAAGAGTGATGATTTCAGTAGTGGCATTTTGTATAATTGGGAAAGAATGATAAAATAAAACAAAGATGATGGTTCCTAAATTTGTGTGTTGTATTTCACAGAAGTGAGAAGATGCTGGTGAAAATATTTCCCTTTACAGTTTTTGGTAACTCTGGCTTTAATGCTAGTTCTGTCTTGGACACAATGTGTGTTTTACATTTCTCACTTTTGCTATCTTTAACATAGTAACAGTTAGTATTTACCAGCGACATCACATCTGACATCATGATTAATTATTTTATCTGCCTTTTTAGCTATATACAGTCTTTGAAAGTACACACTGAAATCTAAGTGCATATGTTGTATTACTAAAAGGTAACAAGGTTCACAGCTAAGAGTTTTGCCAGGAGGAAAAAGTGTATTCAGCAAACTTGGGAACAAACTCTCTTTTCATCGGAAGTTGCTTCGTTTTTCAATTATGTTATTAGTAGAAGTTCAGAAAGAAGTTAGGTTTATAATTTGAGCCTGCCATTCATAAACACTTAGAAAAGCATATATCCAAAAATTCAGTTCACTCATTAGAAGGAAGATTTATTTTCCTGTATATGCAACTACTGGGAACTATTTATGAGTTTGTTCTCCGCAATTTTGCAAGATATCTCACCAGCTATTAGGTCGTTTAATTGATTCATTAGGACCCATTAGGAATCAAAGAACATATAAAAAAAGACAATCACAACAATCCTGAATGAATGCAAGCTGAATTCACACCAGAAAGCCGGTTTTAACTACATCAGCAAAACAATCAGGTATAATAAGGGTCATATTATCTTCACCTACAATATATTTGCATTCACCAGAAGGAACTGTATGTTTCATGGCAATAGTTATTTTCAGTATCACTGACCTGATAAAAATGTAAGAATATTGGGAATCTTACCAAAAATGTGTGTTGTCATGCTATCTGCAGACTAAGGAATTGACTGAGGACAAGATAGTTTGTCTTTCTCAAGTCCTTACAACCAAAGTAAAGAAACCAAAGTAAACTAAACCAAGCTTTATTTTATAGTTGTTAGATTTTAAATACTATTTTGAGAGTTTTTTTAAATCTTCTTATTCAAATTACTCAATGTGAATATAGATTCATATTTTCAAGCATTTCTTCTCCACTACGACATATATGGGACACTCACAGTCTCACAAGTCTAGAATCTGAGGCCCTAAATTTCAGAAGACATTTAAAAAAAAAATATTAGTGCTGATAACACTGTTAGCTGGCCTTGAAATTGAAGACCAAAGATTTCCCTTTTCTACAAACATTTATACCTTTCCTTGCCCATTGAAAGTCAAACTGTGAGTACTTCTGTGGATACTTGGCCAGAATAGAGTGAGTCAGAGAATTCCATGATGTTGGTCCTGTGGTATTTATTTTAGTTCAAAGACTAGAATAATATTTTTGAACTCTTAGATCTCCCCACAATATTAGGGAAGTGCCTGTAAGACCAATTATGAATGTCCAATGCCTTTGTCCTGCTTATGACTTAATTTTATGCAAAGATACTACTCTTCCATAGTAAAGAAAATACCGGAGTAGTCTCATATTTTCTACATGAACCGAATCTGTGATAAGAAATATCATTTTTCCAAATAGGTCTGGGGTTGGATTTGCTTAGTAAAGAAAATGCCAAGTATACTGCCAAAAAAATGAGGAACATATCAGAAAAGAGTTTACAATCAAAAAACCATCTATACCACACTCAAAACCTAGGCAACTGGCTTTGCTTAATCCTAAAATAAAGGAAAAAGCTTTTCACTTACATATCCCTTCCAACTCTAACCATTCTATGATTCTGTGAATATCGTTAATACACAACATCTTTATTCCTGTGCTGCATTTTTTAAGAATCAATATGTTTATTTTGGCAAATTTATTTTCCTCTTTTTATTACCTAAGATTACTGCATATTATCTTCCATAATCATATCTTTTTCATTCAGATCTCAAAAATGTCATAGTCTGGGATATGGACTGTGTTTAGAATAGGCAAATAGGCAAATTCTTCCCCAGAGTTCCCATCTTTCAAAGACTGGAACTGCTTTCCCTTGCCTTTGAAAGTGGCAAACTCATTCTTAAGAGGTCTGAAGACGTGGACTCAATGGGATAGGATACTATATTTCATTTCTAAAAATGGTTAATGTCAGTATTGATCAGACTGCTCATCCTGTTGTCCTTTCTGACAAGGTGGTAATATTTGTTGACAAATCTATTGTCAGCAAATTGTCAGTGGCATATGATTTGTCACAGTTTAGAACTATACAAGAAGAAAGTTGATTCTTGAAATGTCTGTTCCTGAAAAATCTGTGGAAAATAAAACAGCCATCACACAGCCTAAATTAAAAGGATTTCTCTCACTTAAACCTATTAACAGCCTAATTTCTTAGGGACTATTAATAGTTTAATGACCTCAGTCTCACATCACTACACAGCACTTAGTGGTGGGAAAAAAAAAAAAAGACACAGGTATTGGTTTTGATGAACTCATTTATTCGAGTGGGATTTTTATTTAAGTTTGGGGAACTAAGTCCATTGGTCATTAATAGTTAAAATGAGAAATTTATTTAAATGAATATTATATATTCCATGACATATTGTCACTCTAAGTTCTGGAAAAAATATTTTCTATTTAAGTGTGCTGAACCACTAAGGAGGATAAAATAACATTTAACACTGCCTTCTTATTGTAGGGTAAGCTTGGTGTGCCTGGATTGCCAGGATACCCAGGAAGACAAGGTCCAAAGGTAAGCTGTAAATAAACTGGGTATCTTGTATTTGACATTAGTCACAATGGCAGTTATTTTATTTGTCTGTTTGAGGAAGCAGGGTGTGGGCATCAAAGCAAAGGCCATTTTTCACATTTGCTTTCTTGACAGTCATGTTCTGAATCAAAATCTTGAAAAATACTTGATCGCTACGGCAGGCTCTTTAAGGAGCACTACCTTTCCTCACCTTAACTCTACGACCTTTAAACCTTTGCCTTCTTCCAATCAGTTGTGTTTTTGTGTAAGCATCAGACTGGCATGCATTAAACAATTTGAAAACAAAAGAACTGCTGATAGGCTTGAAAGATAATGAGCACCATATTGACCACTAAATGGAGGTTGATAGTGATGGGAATTTTCCATTTGGTACAAGCATTCCATTTGTGTCATTACTGTTTCTTCCACAAAATAAGCCATATTTCTTTGAAGCATATAATTTACAATTTTCATCATGTTTTCCTTTCCACTAAGAAATACATGACAAAACCCAACCCTTAGTTGATTGCTGATTTATGTCTGTACATCTATCCTTCAGCTACCTTTTATGTTCTGATTGCAACAGAAAGCCATATAGGTCGCTTCTGGTTTAAGTGAAGGCTTATAATTTTAAAACATTTTCATGAAACATATTTTTATTAAAATTATAATTATAATATATTATAATAATTATATATATTATAGTTATAGTTATATAATTATAATTTAAATTTATGTTAGGTCATCCTAATGCAGCTTTAGGAAATGGGCACACTGAATTAATTGCAAACTCCCTTTTCTGAGATTAACAAGAAAGAAAAAATGGAATAAAAATGTAATTCCACAGACATTTCCCAGTGTAGAGGAAGCTATTACGGAGACATCTCATCTCTAGGCTGTCTCAAAGATGACTCATCTAGGGAAATACCACAAGTAAAAAATCCGTTACCCCTTCAACACAACTGAACAATTTTCTTCCAGTAAAATCATCAACTTTGCTGTACTTTGGGATCTATTTTTATTTTCAAATTTGAAATTACATTTTTTGGAAGAAATACAACTTCCTGGCTCACTAAGCAAAGTGTTCTTGTGTTTCTGGCCCATCTTTTGGCCCTTTTCAGTCAAATGAAGAATGATGGATGAAGAATGCTTATTCGTTGAAAATTCTGTTAGTGAAAAACCCATCTATGGAAAGTATTAATGAAAACTACTCACCATGAGAGACATGGGTTTTGCTTCTGTATCTTAACACGAATGTCAGACATTTCAGCCTCTTTTTGTTCTCCTTTAGAACTGTCTTTTGAAAAGCCTAAGATCAAAGAGGTTTTACATTGTTCAGTTCTAAGAACAAAAAAGAGGTAACACTTCAAATAAAAGTTGATTGATCCTTTTTTCAGCAAAGACTTGATCAAGGATTTCATTACATTAAATTTTTATCACGTTAAAATTGAAAATAGTTCTTAACTTGAATTCACCATTTGCTTTTCTAATTTGTCATTTAAAATTCCAAGGAAGAGTTCTGACAGGGGCAATACATCAATTCACCACAGTCTTGTGTTGAAATTTAGCCACAGTCCAGTTCAAATTAACATATGGGAGAGAGAAAAGAAGAAGCAGCAGAAAAACATATTAGCTGTGTAAAGCAAATAAGAAATCTTGTCCTGGTATTGTCAAGAAGGTTCACGCTGTAGTTTCTGTTGTCACTTACTTGGTTTTCATTCTTTTTCTTCTGAGTATTGTTCTCAGAGTACTTCCATTATCTGATGATTTTCACTATATTCTTCTCTCCTGTCCAGTCTCTTTTGATTAACACAATTGCAAAAAGTAGTGTATATATATTTACAAGCAAGTCCTGCCTGTTAATGTCCAATCATTAGAATTATTTTTTCTTCTGGCCTTTGAATCATAAAGAACGCGCTTGGGTTTCACAGAGTAGAATTTTCATGGTTTTATTCACATTTTAATTTATAACTGGTGAAGAATTAAAAACAAAGAAAGGAAGAAATAAAAACATTCTTCTTCCACCAGTGACTATCAGTCAGGTTTTCACTAGTGTCAGTGAAGCTGCACTGCCTCTAAGTCATTAATGCATAGTTGGAATGATTGTGTGAAGCAAGATTCATTAAAAGGAAAACATAAGTAAGAAAAGGAGAAAAAAAAAAAAAGGAAAAAATTCTTACGGTGTTTCAAAGAAGAGCAACAAGGAATTATATTTTTAGTTTCTCTTATATGCATTTTATTTGCTGCTGAAATACCAATAGCAAACTGCCCAGATACGGATGCGTTATCACAGTAGGGAGTCTAGCCAGTAGTCCTAGTGGCTGACCAAACCAAACACTGCTTTGATTTTCATCTCAAGTCACTTAGAAATGTATTTAATCAAGTCTATCACCTCTTTGACCCCCAAGTCCCTTATGACAAATTAACACCTTGGCAGGTAACAAGTCTGCTATCCCGCTGGACCTGTATACCAGAAATAAGGAAGAAAATAGTACTGTTCAGATTTTACTGGGCAGCTAGTAGGAGAAAAGGGAAGGAAAAAGAAGTAGGAATGATGCCTGGAAGCAATTCCTTTATGTAGAATCAAGTCAGATGATCTCCCCATAAATTCTACTTATGAGATGTACATATAAGCACATATACAAATTACACATATCAGTCACATGAAACTGGCCAGTGGTCAGTTTACAGTGAATAAAGACCTGAAGTAATTTACAGCTCAGTAAAGTGTATAGAGGACCATTGTTCAGATGTGGCAACACCTTACATTTATTTCGAATGAAGTTATTTTGTAAAAGAATTATTGTACTGTGAGGCAACAAGGCCTTGTTTGTTCCTCTCCATTATGATACAGTTATTTCTAGTGGGCTGTTACTGACGATTTCTTTCCTACTGCTAAAAATCGTGCAGATTTAATGACTACTTTATTGTCTAATATGATGACAAATAATGTGTATTCTGTACATTGATTTTTTTAATGCGTTCTGGACTTGAGGCGTTATGGTAAGTTAATTTACAGCTATTCGTCAGAGCTGTCATACTTGCAAGCTTGACATGTGCAATGTACATGACTTTGGAGATGTGCTTTGCATAGAAATTAAAAGTTGGCTGTAATATTGTTTTACTGTTGATATCCTCTGATATTTACATTGATTTCTTATCTAGGGCTCAACTGGTTTCCCAGGATTTCCAGGTGCCAATGGAGAGAAAGGTGCAAGGGTATGATGATTCATGTTTGCATGACATTTAATCAACTTTTGGAACTCAGTGGGAAGTCACTGAAAGCTAAGGGTACAAGCTACTATATAAAGACCTATAAAACCAGGCTTTTTACACTTAAGGTGAACCTCTACAGTTATGTTAAAACAGAACATACTGAGACGTTAGTTCTCGTTCTTTAATGTATTAAGCTAAATTTACAGGAATTCAGACACTTTCTCACTGCATATACTACCACAATTGTATACTTGAAAAAGATAAAAGAAATTGCCTTTGCTGAAGCGTCTTTTTTGACACTACAGCTGAGTGAGTTGGGAAGTACGATTTTTCTGTGTCCCATGAATTAGCCTGCTACCATGCAATTTACTCTCAAGGAAATTCAACTTGTATTTCGTAAGTATTTTGATTTGCCACAAGCTTTTTTACAGGCTGAGCCTTGAAAACACGAAATATACCAAACAAGATGAAGAACGTGTACTATTACATATATTAAAAAATAGATGTAAAATGGCAGATTTTGCTGCTTTGTTTAATTGAAGCATGTGAGGGAAAATCTGTTATGAATATTCTTCAAACTGTAAATTGAAATATAGCTTAGAAAGAAGGTAATTGTGCTGTTGTCTCTAAAGCTCAATTGAACATAGCAGAAGAAAAATTATCAAATTAAGAGGATGAGTTAGACTTCATAGGTGATAGCAACTTAAAGTCAAACTGAAGTAATGTATGTCATTGTTCTTAATCCATTTTAATTAACAGCATGAAAACAAGCAGAAATTCATTACTTTAAGAATTAATATATAAAATCCAATTGCATTTGTGTTGCTTATATATGGTTTAAATTTTTTATATATTATTTTAGCTAAGATAAAGATACAGTGTTATGGACAGACAAGCAACAAAACAATGTTCAGTTTATCTTTGTTGGGAAAAATGAGACATGACTGCTAATGAAGTTATCAGATTAAAGAATCCTAGGCAAAATGATGACATCAAAGAGCAGACTTAAAATTATGAAAATCTAATTATATTGGTCTATTTTTATGCCTTCATAAAGTTTTCAGTTCAGATAGGATACTAACCATATAACTAATAACTTCAAACGGCATGCATACTTACGTATTATACTGTTCAGCAATGAGGCAATAACTGCTGGTTTTGTAATGTGAATCACAATTATTATTATTGATCTTGCCTAAAGGGATATCATTGTGGTTTATGCTGCCACACACACTGGTACTAGGAACCCTGTGAAGTTCACAAGCTGTGTAGCACTTTAAGAACAACATACAATTTTACTTTTGATAAGTGAAATAAAGTCAATATTAGAAACCCTCAAGAAAATAGGTGTGTGCATTTAATTGGTTTCCAATGAAAGCAAGCTTTATTGGAACACCTGAAGATTTTCTGTTGTTCTTGTGTTTACCTCAGAGATTAGGAAGTACCAGTCATCAGGTTCCTTTTTCTGCCTGAAGAATACTCTATTGAGTTTTAAGCTTCTTTGTATTAGAATACACATCAATATTAATGCCAAGCCTAAAGAAAGAAATATGTTGAGTATAATTAGGAAATATATTAAAGCAAAAAATTAATTGCTAGTGTTCTGGCAAGTTCTGTGTCTCTGTGCAAGTGTGCAGAGTCCTGGTAGGTATTACTGTCCCTATTTCTGTTACAAAAAAAAGCCTTCCGGTTTTTTTTTTTGGTTTTTTTTTTTTTTTTGTTAACCTGTAGAGCTGTCCACGGGAATCTGAGAAATTTGTTTCCAAAGCTATTATTATGTTGGAAATGATGCCGAGTTCTTTAGACTTCTGCAGAAGGACTCTGCTTGTTATGTGCCACCTTCACTACTACTTTAAAGTAGTTTAAAATGGTCTAATGCCTATGACAGGATATGACATTGAGGCAAATTTAGCACATTTAGCTTTAAGTCCAAATAAAATTGATTATCTTTCTGAGTTTAACAAGGACCACGACTCTGTAAAATGAAATTCAAAGTAGATACTTAAAGATAAAATAACATTTAAACCTAAGGGAGCTGCACTCTGCTCTCATTTCAGTAAAAATCCCACAACTTTATCTCACAAACACAGTGTCTGCTAAGATGATTTCTGTGAACTTTTTTCTACAGGGCTTACATGGCAAACCAGGCCCCAGAGGACAGCGAGGACCAACAGTATGTACTTTTGCTTTGCAATTTAGGGGCTTTCCTATATTAGTTGCCTCCACTATACTGTGAAGAATTGTTTTGATTTGATTGTAGTATCCAGTGGTTATCCTCAAGTGCGTCTGTGTTAAATTGACAGGGTCCAAGAGGCTCAAGAGGTCCTAGAGGTCCCACTGGCAAACCAGGTCCAAAGGTAATTGTCAAGCATGCTGTATAGATTGGTTACATGCTGTTTCTTATAAATAATATAGAACCCTAATCTTTGAACATACTGTCTTTCCTTTCTAGGGTACTGCAGGCAATGATGGTCCTCCTGGGCCACCAGGTGAAAGGGTATGTGAAAGCTATGTTGTTTTTTTCCCACTATGTAGGATTGTGATTTGAGGGTGGGGTTTATTTTTAGTTCTCCCTCTCATGTCCATGCCCTTCTTGAATCAGAACTAACAAAACCTTGTTTCCAATGATGCTTTTCACAAAGTTACGAAGGGGGCAGCTGAAGTTTGCTGAAAGCTTCTTCCATCTGTGGCTCAGTTTTCTATAAATAGGACACAGAGAATACATATGTGCTTTGTATTATATCCATGCACTTCACATATATACATAGAAATTATAGTTATACTTACCAGCTTATGCTTTTAAGAGTGCCCCATTTACTCCACCACACTGCTTGTTTATGTGATTTACAAATCACTCAAGCCATCTCCAGAAACTTCTGTATTGAAGCAGCTGATATTTTTGGTCTGATCAGCTAAGAATTTCCTTCAACCTATTTTCTGCATGCTTGAGAAATCCTATTGTGCTTGCTAAAATAAAATTTTTGCTTGCTATTATATTGCCAATCAATACAGAAATTCAATATAAAGCCAGCCCATTACAGAGCAGTATATAGAAAAACAATATTAATAAATCAGGTTTGTAATAGCAGCACTGGAAAACCAACTCGGATAGTTTAGGTGGACATGCTCTCTGCAGAAGTATTTTTGCAAAGCTTAAGAACAATTTTTTTTATTTTTTTTAGTCGTATTTTATTAAACTACTAACCTTTTTCATGTTGAGGATCTATAAATCCTTTCCCAGTACCTACCCCAAGTCCCAGTAATCTGCAGAAGTTTTACTGCTCAGGAGGGAGTTCCTTGTGCATTTTATTTTGCTCCATCATGTTGCTTTGTTTCACTGTTTCCTTGCTGAATGCATACATGTTTGGTGTAACAGTACTGGCAGAACAGCTGCAAAATGTTTTTGCTAAAATGACTGAGCAAACTGGAAAAGGAAAAAGGCCATAGGATCAGACAACATGGTTTGATTGGGTTGATTACCAAGGTAAGGACATCCATAAAACTATAATAAGAGCATGGCATGAGTGTGTTATAGAAATCTTGAATTTTCAGTTTGTGTTTCTGCACAAAGTGATTAAGTTTAATTGTGTTTGGTTTATCCTTAGCAGTTGCACATAGAGTTTGAATAAACATCTTTCTGCTATACAAATGTAAAGAAATGTAGGCTGTCCAGAGAGGTGGTGGAGTCTCCGTCTCTGGAGACATTCAAAACCCACCTGGACAAGTTCCCATGCAATCTGCCCTAGGAGGACCTGCTTTGGCAGGGGGGTTGGGCTAGATGATCTCCAGAGGTCCTTTCCAATCCCATATCATTCTGTCATTCTGTGAAATGCACGGACTTGCATGTCTATTTTTTTTCTGCTTAAGAAAAAGATTCCTTTCCTTTTGACTGAAAGCCATTAAAGCCTATGCCAGAAAAACAATACCAAGCACACTAGAAAGAGAAGTTTTAGTTTACTGAAAACCTTTCATACTCATAATTTTAGGACTTTCATTCCTGAAACTGAATGTTACTTAACTGTCCAAGAGACTTGTTTGTGGAGCAGGACAGTGGTTCTTGAAGTAAGGAGGAGTAGCAGGACAGACAGAAGGAAAGTTGAGGACTGGAGGACCAGACTGTAATCAGTACATATAGAGGGAAACACTCCAAGGGAGGCTGCAGTAAGATGTTGAAAGTACCTCTATATCAAATGAAAGACAGTGTACCAAGTGGAACATGGACAGCAGGAATAAGTGGAACATTTGGGTGCAACAGGAATGATGTGACAAGTAAGAGAGTCGTGGTCAGGAAGCTGACATTTAAAAGAGGAATGAGGTAACTAGGATGTTGGATGTAGAAAACCAGGCATAGTCAAAGAAAGGGAGGAGGAATATCAGAGCCAGGCTACCATAAGGTGAATAACAGACCCTTGTGAAGAAGGAGTTTGCTGACAGCTCCAAGAGGTTACAAGGCAGAAAAGCTGTGGGAGGACTGAAAACAATGAGCGGATCAATCCAAGATGAAGGCATCCCTGGAGAGAAAATGATTAGAGCAAAGAGATGAAGAATCACAGAGGACCGTATCTTGTATTACTTGTGTAGCACAAGTGTGAGGTATCCCTTTGCTTCCTAGTAGGGGTGAATTTCAGCCAAAAAATAACTGTCATTTCTACTCCACTGAGACTACTTCAGGTACCAGACGTGTAAACATTAAATAATCTGTCCTGTGTAGTTACTATTGAAATGAAATTTAATGACAAAAAAGAAAATGTAATTTTGATAACATGCTGCTAGCATTCTAGTGTTTTTTCTCGCATAATCCATCAGTCCAGTGATTTGAAATCTACAAGCCATATTGTGGATAAAAACAGCACAATTCTTTCCTTAAAAAGCCCCGAGATGTGAGAAACAAAGTACAGTGGGAATTTATGAGAAAGAAGGTGCAACTAACAGTAAAACTTGGAGTTCATAGAAGCATAGAATGGTTACAGTTGGAAGGGACCTTAAAGATCATCTTGTTCCAGCCCCCTGGCATGGGCAGGGACACCTCCCACTAGAGCAGGTTGTTCAAAGCCCCATCCAGCCTGTTCTTGAACTCTTCCAGGGATGGGGCATCCACAACTTCCCTGGGCAACCTGTTCCAGTGCCTCACCACCCTCACAGTAAAGAATTTTTTCCTAATATCTGATCCAAATCTCCCCTTTTTCAGTTTAAAACCATTCCTCCTATTGCTACACTACCTAATAGAGTCCTTCCCCATCTTTCCTGTAGGCTCACCCTTTACGTAGTAGAAGGCTGTTATAAGATCTCCCCAGAGCACTCTCTTCTCCAGGCTGAACCCCAGCGCTCTCAGCCTGTCTTCATAGTAGAGGTGCTCCAGCCCTCTGGAGCTGTCCCCTTATAACTCTATTCCTTAGAGGGACTAATTTCTTTCATATATTTTGTACAGAAGCTGAGTCAATTTTAATAGTTATCCTCTATAATGTTCCTTCTTTTCTTTTGGAAATGTTATGCTTTATGTTATATCCAGAAACCAATGAGGGAAGGTCATTTGTTCACAGACAGGAGAATGAAAAAAAGAAAGACAAAACAAAACAAAACAAAAAAAAAACCCAAGCAGACATACAAACAAACAAAAAAACCAAACCAAAACCAAAAACCCACCCCAAGACAAACCAAACCCCTCCTATGGAATATATTTTTGTGTTGTGAAGGTTTCAGAAACAATCTCATGCCTGTTTTGGAAGAGAAAATAAAAATGATGGATAGTGCAGTGAGATCACAGAGATTCCTTCTTTCCTTTACCTAGCACTACTTAGTTGACTCAGATTTAGTATTACAGTGTAACCAAGGTATTCCCTCGACTAAGATTCACATAAGGGCAAATTCTCCCAGGCTGGACACAAGGGGTCCTCTCCCACAGCTACATTCTCACATGGCTTCGCTGTGTGCAGGAGGCAGCCATGCTCTGGGAAGTGAGCCTAGGCTCTAACAAATGAGGCTTATGGAATTTGCTTTATCAGAGGAACAAAAGGGTAACGTAATTTGGGAGCTGTGGCCTTTTGCTTCAAGTCTTTTGCATCAAACTTCAAACTAACATTTCTAACATAATACAGCTGATGTCTTAGCAAAAGCGGATGTCATATAGTAAAGAAAACAGAATAAAGACTTGCACCGTACAACTAGGGTACACGACTCTGCTGTGGGACCATGTAGAATAAATAAGGTTTTTCAGGTTGATATTCTTTGACTTAGCACACTAAAAACTAAACAGGAAGAATTATTTTAATAAGTTGACTTGATCCCTTTCAGCATATCAGCAATAACTTTTAAAAGCTGGCCTCTGTTTTCTCTGGTGACAACCTTACAGTCACATAAGCTACTACTTTGGGTAAAAATCTATGGGTATAGAGGAATATATATATATATATGGGTATAGGTGGTATATATATGTGTACATATGCATATACAATGCACTAACTCACATGATCATCTTTAAATTTATAAAACCATGCTGCATGAAATTTTTTTCTCTCCATATATATGTGTATACACAGAGCTATATAAATAAAATGGTTTTGCATCATGGATTTTTTTCAGCTATCTCAACTATTTTTCATGATAGCAAGACATACTTCATATAAGTAGCTTTGTTTTTTCCTGCAACACTCTGTCACAGGCAGTATTGCTTTCAGGAAATCCTCTCCAATGTTTATGCATGTCAGTTGTTGCTATCAATATTTATGGCAGTGGAGCTGAAGCTTTACACTCATAAGTAGACCTTATGTACAGAGTTCATATATCTTATAGTTCGTATATTTTCTAATTGAAGCAAATTTTTCAATCCAGTGTCATGGCAGCTAGAGTAAAACTAAATGTGTTTGGTTGGCTTTATACTAGGGACCACAAGGACCTCAAGGACCTGTTGGATTCCCTGGACCAAAGGGACCTCCAGTAAGTATCTTTTTATGTAAGTATCTGGAACAATGCTTCTGAAGTTAGTATTTGAAGATTTATTTAAGTGATGTTTTATGTATAGATTAAAAATATGCTTACTGAGTTTTAAGGCTAAGATAAGAACTCACATATTCAAAATGATCATTCATGCAGCTTATATGATATTTAGCACAATATACGAAACTGCACATACTCTGTTACATTGTTGCCACTGTCCAGGTGACAGACTGAGTTTAGACAAAATATTGTTTCATGGTGTGTATTTTCTTTTAATAATTGATTTGTTGAGTTATTAATTAGTGACAGAAATGTATAGAAGTAATAGCACATTTGAGCTGCAGCCTGAACTAGTTATACTGCTTTTCTAGAGTGTTTCTGCTCATGTGGAGGTAACTTCAAAAGCATCAAACAACCTGTGGTTTTTTTCACCCATGCATTTTTTATTTTGTTTCCAGTGCCAATACCTGAAATTTCTTGATATATTCCTATAATGCTTAGTTTTATGTTAACTCAGTCAAGGAAAGATCAGGGACTTTCCATGATTTCTGAATTTACAGAAATCCATTTTAAACATTCATGCATTTGACAACCTAACAGTCACTCCCTCAGCGATTACTAACAGACATCAGGGAAGACACAAGGAAAGGTATTATTAAAATCATAACTAGCTGATATAAGAGTAGTTAAACTGTACTGAAGACTTGTCTAGAAAAACCAAAGAGATCAGAGATTCTTACAGCTAATTGCATACTTTTTTTCAGAATTAAGGATGGCTAAGAAATGCTTGATTTTTGTATCTTACAATTTCAGGGGCCACCTGGAAAAGATGGGTTGCCAGGGCACCCAGGACAGCGGGGTGAGACTGTAAGTAAATGTACTCTACTGCATTAGTGTTGTAAACCTCCAAAGGCCATGATTGTGTTATCAAAGCTAAAGAGACAGAGACAACAGAGAAAAAGGGGGGAGGCTGGAACTAAGAGGTTATACAACTGCAGTTTTCTTAGGGTTGGTAGGTAGAGCATGAGAAAGCTTCATTTTGTTTCCAGGCTACAAGAGGGAGGTTATTCTTTGCTTTGCCTTCTTAGTAACATCACAATGAGCTTAAATAGTCAATGGAAGAAAAAGAAATTAATACTCAGATCTCAGTTTAATAAAGATTTGTCAGGCAATTACTATATAGTTCTCTTCTTACTGAATGCCATAAAACATAAATAAAGTCATAATAAAAAGTCTTATTAAAGGTAAGGAGCTTGGAAACGCAAAAGACAATGCCTTTGGAAAGTGGGATCAGGAATAAATCAACCTGTGAAAGAAATCTTAAATTTTGAAACTGTACCCTATGTAATCCCCCTAAGAATCATGAGTAAATTCTGACAGCAAAGTGAAAAAAATAGCATGCAATAGTTTTAGTGTAATTATTTAAAAAAACCTCTGTTTCCGTAGTGCCAAAACCTTACTCACATCCCACTGAAAAAAAAAACATAAAATCTTACTTGGATTTTTCAGAGCTGGAGAAAGCTATAGATGAATTTAGAGTGAAATTTTCTCAGCATGTAGAATATGGTTTGGGTTCCAACTTCACTGGAAATCTGTTAGTGACTGCTGAGTCACTTCCACTGCTGGAAGGGAAAGCACAGAGCTTGGAGTAACACATCATTCTGAAAAACTGTATTTCTTCTGCTACTACTGTAGCATTGTAATGTTTTACAATGATAATGGGTTTTTTGTATGTTAGAGAAACATTGTTGACAACATCTTTGTTGCTGCAAAAACTGGTCTTGTGTACCATAAGAGTGAACTTTAACGATTGTTTAGAATGCAGGATGCTCAAAACTGTTCTTTAGTCTGATAAGAAAAAGCACAACTACTGTTTTCCTTTTAATCAATTTAATATTTAATTTCTTTATTTGAGCATGATCCACTAGTGTGCCATTACAGCACAGAATGCTAAATAGTATCCTGGGCTGCAGTAGGGCAATCATTCCCTTTTGTTCAGCCCTGCTGAGGCCAGGAGTATTGTGTCCAGTTCTGGGCTTCTCCGTACCAGAAAGAGAGCGAGCTACTGGAGAGAGGCCAGCAAAGAACCACTGAAATGATTAAGGGGCATCTCTTCTGTGACTAAAGACAGATGGAGCTGGAACTGTTTAGCCTAGAGAAGAGAAGGCCCATTTTGAATCTTATCAAAGTATATAAATACCTGAAGGGAAGGTGTAAAGAAGATGGAGGCAGATTCCTTTTAGTGTTGCCCAGTGACAGTACAAGAGGTAATGAACATATATTGAAACAAAGTAGGTTCCATCTGAACATCAGGAAACACTTTTCCACTGTGAGGGTGACCAACTGTTGAAATAGATGACTCAGAGAGGCTGCAGCATCTCCATCCTTGGAGGTATTTTAAAGCCATCTGGACATATTCCTGGACAACTAGCTCTCACTGTCCTTGCTTGAGCAGGGCAATTGGACCAATGACTTCTAGAAGGCTCTTCCCACTTCAACAATAATTCCACAATTTCTTGATTTCACTTGTGACTAAAAATGAAAGATGCAAGCTACAATGAAACTATGGGCTATGAGTGATGTTTAGAGCAGGTTCCTCTGGGTTCACCCAATAGTATAGTTCTCTAATTTTTTATCTCCTTTGGGTTTAGTAGCATTAGATTGATGTAAAACTTGAGTAACTTCAGAGCAAATGCAGCTTTTCATTAGCATTATTTTCTGCCCTGGCTTTATGTATATATGGGCCAGAGTTATTTTAAAAATAGTTTCCCCCCACAGGTTCTCATGTATATGTTTTTGTAGAAAAACAGATTTTTTTAAAAAATAAAAATAGACTTGTTGACTTTTTTTGATGAACATTCCTATGTCATTTTTTAAAAAAATACATAAATCAGAAAACTTTCATAACACTCACTGGTAAATCAGGGTCTTAAGAATTGTTCCTTATGTAGGCATATATCTCATTAAAGTTCAGTGGTGCATGTGGGCATGCAGCAGTTAGGGAATAAGACTAAGAGACACACTTGAGCTTAACAAATTAGAGAGCTGGATTCCCAGATTGCAGTCTGCAGCTTGTTTATGGAATAATAAGAATATGTTGATAGCAATTGAGGTAAGTATTAGTGGAGAGAAGCTACAGCCTCTTCCCCCAGTAGGTCACATGCACTTTGAAAAACTGCCATTATTTGCTGAAATTCTAGACAAAGGAACAGTAATATCATGATTAATAATTTGGAAAATAAATGTAGATATAAACTAGATACTGAAAACTAATCCTTAGAAGTGATTATCAGTTTCAGTGATACCAATTTTGGATTGGCGGGAGGTATCAGATGCAGAGATTATTAAATTGTCTAGTATTGTGCAAGAGTTTAGTGTTTCATGCCTTTGAAAAGACAAAATAGCTGTTAGCTATTTCATCTCTTAGAATTAATCAGAGGACCTTCTTCTTACTCGTATCAATTTCTCATTAACTTCATTCTTTTGTGGCACTCGTGCTGCCTTTTTTACCATCTCCAGGTGACCTTCATCTTCCCTGACCTGTATTTCTTGTCATTTTCTTTCTGTCTAACCTCCCCTTTATCTTCAATGCCACTCCAACTTAATCCACTACCTGTGTCTTTTCTTTTTTTAAAAAGCATTCTATGTCTGGCCTTATTATTTATAATGTTTATATGTATATATGTAAAAATGTATTTTCAGCTTACTTTTAGCTGCATCACTTATGCATTCAGACTCATCTAGTCAAGTTCACCTAGAGAGATGTATAAAATTGACTAGAATTTTTAGTGCTGTACCACCTGAGAGAGGCTGGAACTGATAGACGTAAGAAAGATTAATCAGTATTTCACTTTTAAGTATACATGGGAAAAAAATTCTCATTTTTATTTCCTGAAGAGAAGGTATGTGTGACATGGAATTTCTCCTTCTCCTCTTAAGCAGAGATAGGAATTTTGTTCTTCTGTATCTTTTCCTGGGTAACACAGTATTCTATAATTATTCCACAGGGTTTTCAAGGAAAAACTGGTCCTCCTGGTCCTGGTGGTGTTGTTGGCCCTCAGGTACATCACTTAATTTCATACTTAACTTCGTAAGACCAATATTTAGTGGTTATGTTATGGCTAAGGCAGTTGCTGTAGTTGTATTAAAAGGACCGTATTGATGGTTATATTAACTTTTGTAACAAATTATGCATATCAATTTTAGAAAGGTGTACTCAGTTATCATTAGTGATTCCACAAAATATGCAGATGTTGGGGGGTACCTTTCCACTTCCTTTTTTGTGTGGTTTCTTAATGTGATTATAAAGCTGGTGGTTTACAGAAGTCAGGAAGGCAGAGTTCTCTACCATGAAATTGTTTAGAAAGAGCAATGCAACCTGTGAATCCCTTGTCAGAGACCAAATTTCAGTCACTTTTAGATTGTGGAGAGATTCACTATCAAAATTTCATTTCATCTAATCTTACTTACAACAAAATCAAGCACTTGAATTGCATGAGCTATTTTAGTTAATTCCCTTAGTGAAAATTTTCTGCTAGTGAATCTGAAGAGATATCTTTCAACATTCCTACCTTCCAGTTCATATTATTCAGAAAAATAACAGTACAGTGTTTTAAGGCAAGCATAGTACATGGATTACTCTCCCATGTCCTTTTTGTAACCTCCTCCCAGACATGGGTATGTACTGTGTTTTAAAGCTGCATTGCTTAAGGAGCAAGGTCAGGATTTCACTCTTTGGAAGTTGAACAGTCATGTCTGCAGGCAGAATGCAATGCAAGATTTATTTTATAGGACAAAGATATTTAGTAAGTCAGCTTTGCCTGGGGGGAAGGTGAGGAATGCATGCTAACCAATGGCAATATTGTTTTGCAACAGATACTCATAACAGCTGGATGTTAAGAATCTGCTCTTCCCCACTGCCCCCCAAGACATTAAATACCTTCAAGTGACTGAAGTTTTACTTTTGTGCTTAGGGTCCTACTGGTGAGACTGGCCCAATTGGTGAAAGGGGTCACCCAGGTCCTCCTGGCCCACCAGGTGAACAAGGCCTCCCAGGTGCTGCAGGAAAAGAAGGTGCTAAGGTATGATGTGGCTTTGAGGAATAAATTGGAAGGGACAGATAAATTGCTGACAGTCTCACATTTCAAATCACCATGCAGAATATGTGGAGTAAAATCAGAACATACAATATAAAACTTTGATTAATATGTTTCACCTAGACAGATTTTGAAGACTGGAAGATTCCTGTTTTAGAGCTGTATCTACTTCCATCGAAATAATAAGAATTCCCTTGAGCTAATAATTACTTCTTTAACAGCTACAAGGCAGAATTTCACTGACCTTTGCTGACCAGAAGCTCTTTGCTTCTTTTTTGGCAATCACTGGGGCACAAGAAAAATATTGCTTAACTAATTACTGTGTAATACTATTAAATCTTCCATTTTAAGTGGATGTTTTAAGTTTGTAATGAATTTATATTTAAACATACTTTTATGGTTTGGTGCATTTTTTACAAATTATATTTTATCAAAGTTACATTTTGAATTTTTATAAATTTAAGCATATTGACAGACTATTATACTAAGAATCTTAAAAGGGTTTGTAGGTGAATAGGTGGGGACATAATCTTTTTTGTCATTACTATAACTAAGATCAGGTATTTAATTTTCATCACTCATTTAATGACTTATATAAGCAATTTAAACTTTTTTTTTAAGTCAAAATGTAATATGTTTCTAAGGGTGACCCAGGCCCTCAAGGCATTCCTGGGAAAGATGGACCAGCAGGTCTTCGTGGTTTCCCTGGAGAGAGAGGCCTTCCAGGTGCTCAGGTATGAAATAAACACTGAAACAATTGACATAATGTTTCTAAATACAAGAAACAATGGATTAACTCTTATCTCATGCAACCTTCTACTGTGCTTAAAAATTAATGCAATGGGAGAACAGACATCAAGAATCCAACATTGTTAGGTATCATTGGCTGTATAAGCTAAAAGGAACTTCTTTAGTTTTGCCATTTCTCCTATTGTATGTGTTGGAAAAATAACTCTTGAACTTTCCTGTGTAAGAGATATGCTTTTTTTCCCCCATTTTCTAGGGTCCTGCTGGTCTGAAAGGAGGGGAAGGCCCACAAGGCCCACCTGGCCCAGTTGTAAGTAAACATAATAATTTTATGGAAATGTAAACAGTATTAAACTGTTTACATTTTTCTTTTTTCTTTTTTTTTTTTCGTCTTTACATGCTGTGATGTTTTCATCAGTGCAGTCTGTAAAACAGCAGACATGTATGCAATTCAAAGTGATCAATAATTTTCTAGTCCATACTAATAAACTTTCAAGGAATGTGAAGGTTGTGAGTATCTGAAGCCTTCTGCTATCAGTAGGCATGAGATGTACTTGTTGCTCAATACTTCCTACTTACATAATTTATTGTTGAGATGAAAGAGGTTTTCGATGATGAATCTACTGATGGTGGACAATGAACTCATGCTGTTCTAGTAGGTTGACTTTGGCTGCACGCCAGATGCTGACCAAGCTACTCTATTGCTCTTCCTCTTCACCTGCATAGTGGAAGGAAAAATGTGACAAAAGGCTCATGGGCTGAGATAAGAACAGGTAGATCACTCACCAATTACCATCATAGGCAAAACAGGCTTGTCTTGGGGAAATTAATTTAATTTATTACCGATTAAATTAAGTAGGATAATGAAAAATAAAAAAAAATAGTCTTAAAGCACCCTCCCCTCACTCTTCCCAGGCTCATCCTCAGTCCCAAATTCCGTATCTCCCCCAGCAGAAAGTAATGTGGCGAATGGGGGTTGCAGCCAATTCATCATATGCTGTTTCTGTTGCTTCTTTCTCCTCACATCTTTCCCCTGCTCCAGCATGGGGTCCCATGCACAGGAGACTCCATGAGCTCTTCTGCAATTTGTTCTTTCCCATGGGCTGCAGTTCTTCACAAACTACTCCAGCGTGGGTCCCTTCCATGGTGTGAAGTCCTTCAGGAAAGAAATGCTCCAGCGTGGGTCCTCCATGGGGTCACAGGTCCTGCAGAGAACTTTGTCCAGTGTGTACTCAGTTCTGTGGGGTCACAGGTTCTGCCAGGAACCTGCTCCAGCAGGGACTCTTCACAGGGTCACAGCCTTCTTTGGGCTCATCCATCTTCTCCAGTGTGAGGACCTCCATGGGCTGCAGGGGCCTTCACAATGGCCTGCAGGGGAATTTCTGCTCCAGTGCCTGGAGCATCTCCTCCCCCTCCTCCTTGGTGCCTGCAAAGTTGTTTCTGCCTGCAGTTGGACAGCAATTTTTTCCCCCTTCTTAAATATGTTTTCACAGAGGTGCTACCACTATCGGTGATTGGCTCAGCTTTGGCCAGCAGCAGGTCCATCTTGGCATCTTCTCACAGAAGCCATCCCTGCAGTGCCCCCGCTACCAAAATCTTGCCACACAAACCCAATACAGCAGCGTTCCCTTTGTACCACTACAGTTCACTCATACAGTTGACTCACATAATGTTTAAAATACCAGACTATATTTTGGAAAATGTATCATATACCAGCCTATATGTAAATCTGTTTTGGCAAATGGAACTTGAAATTTCCCATTGTATTCCACCAGAAAATAGATCATGCAAGAATATAAGAATGGCTTATTAACAATACTATTTTATGAATATGTAAAGAAATTATGCGTTGTACAGTTACTTAAGAATTTTAGAAGACAAGATGACCAAAACCTGTCCATTGTTGTGAAGACCTTTACTTTACTGTAGTTGTGTGGACCATGCTTATAGACAGGATCAGTAAAACTCTACAAATTTTACATAGCCAAGTAAACATAATCATGTCATGCAATAATCTTCCTTCTCAACATTTTAAGTTCAACATAGGCATAAAAATGAATTAATGTATTTCCCATCTTTTTGTGTTGTCGTGCTTAGTTTTTTCTTTATGATAGAGAGAAAAGCACTGATATGTACTCACTCCTCAAAACTAGTAAATTATTCTCTCTGAAGTAGTGTGACTAGTCTTTTTCTAGATGGTCCTTTGCTCAAGAGTTGTTTACATTTAGATTTTTGTTTTCTGTTTGGGCTTCTACTATTTATACTTTGGCTGCCTCTTTCACTTCAGTTTCTGGTAGTTACTCGCTGAAAGGTATTTGAAGTAGGATTTTCTTAAAGTTATCTATTCTCTGTTGTCATTTTTTATGCAAGGAAGTTCTACAAGGATACGCGGGTATGCAAAACATGGGACGGTTATTCCCAAAAGTGGATTGTTTAGATTTTGACAGTCATCTTGTCAATTTATTTCATTCAGTGCAACTGAAGTAAAAAAAAGAAAAAGAGAAAAAAAAAGAAAAGAAAAAAAGAAAAAAAATCAGCACAGCTATTCCTGTTAGATCAAAGAGTAATGGAGAAGCTGAAATTCGATGTATTTCAACAATAAAGCCCTCTTCTGTCCCTGCAATTCATATTGAAATTAGGATGCATTAAACAGGGAAGGAAAAAAACCAACATAGTATAAATATTCTTGCTTTTGGATTATTTCTGCATTATTAGAGATCTGCTGTAGCACACTTTTAGCCTTTACTTCTTGATTTCTTAATACTCCATACTTAAATTCTTAAAATTGGTTATTGAATCATAATGCCCTTAATCTTCTATTTAAATCAAGAACTTGCCTTTGTGTTTTACAGTTTTTAACACTGTACAGTACATGTACATTCCCCAAAAGCACCAAAATAAAGTAGCTGGGAATGCGATGCAATGCGATGCAATGCAATGGAAGCTGGCAAGGAGAGTCAAAAGGGATATCATCCCACCCAATCTGAACAACCTGAACTGTTAGAAGATAAGATGAATCAAAATCAAGAAAGCATATACCAGAATAGTCCCTTCAGTCTAAAGGTCATGTCTTTGCTTTTTATTAAAGGAGGCCCTGAGGCTGGACTAACCTCTCAAGCAGATAGTTAGTTCAAGTGCAATGAACCAGAACTCCTCTGAGCATGCACAAAACAGACAGCACAAGCATACCTGACATTTAGCACATCCCACTTTCCCAGACTAGGTGCCCACACAGTTTCTGTGTCACTGCTATCATAGTTTCCCGTAAACATGCATCACATAAGGTTGTGAGGCAAAAGCATATATCTTGTTTAGTGATAGTTGTCCATATTCTGAAATATGTGTTTGCATTTAAATTCAGATGATCCATGTTTTACTATTTCTTATAGGGTGTATATAGGTTAGCATTTTAGTTCAAAACATCAGAGCCTTTTTGAGGTGAATGTCTCATTCATCCCTATTTACCATCTTTAGTTTCAATTCATGTTCTCCTTTGTGTGAAACTAAATTGGAAGAGAAATTTCAGGCACATTTCTAACACCGGCTAGTGGGAGTTCTGTGCCAAACTAGAATTATAATGAAGTATAGTCCAGAAATACACACGGTATGGATGCCAGAAGCACAGTACCAGCTGCTTCTTCACTTTGTAAATCCAATGTTGGGGTCACAATTCCTGCAAGGGTAGACATATTCATAGAAAGAATCATTTAGGAAGCTCAGAAATTTTTGCATATTGTTTTTCCAATCTTTAAGGAACAGATGGTAGCAGGAATTGTGGGCAGAGTGGAAAGAGAGTTTGAGGGCAAAATTTTTTTTTTAAATACGCTTTGAGTTTATATTAGTATAAGCAGGCCGCTTAAGGCAGAAACAGTACCAAACTGACCTGAGTGTATTCCAGAAGTCCTTAGTGGAATTTTTTTGTTATTTCATTCTAATTACTAACTTTTTATCTTGAAACTGTTTTTCAGTAAAAAAGATGCATAGTTGCCCTTAACACTGGGTTTCTGTGCGTTTGTAAGAACCACAATTAAACCACAATAGCTTGGGGTTTTTTCACAGTAGCTCATAGCAGATTATGAGCTTCAAATAGTCCTGAAATATTTTCCCATCTATTTTTAGCCAACAGAGTGTACATACAGAAGTGTAATTATCATGGAGTCTTCATCTGCCATTTATAATACGAAGAGAATTCATGCCACTGGATGATTTTCCTCCAATTGCCTGCAAATACCACTTGATTCTAACTAGCATATATAGTCAATTATGAACTTTATTTGGCAAGTGCATACATTTGCAAGCATACCAAACAAATGACTGCTCCAAATACTGTGCGTGCCAATTACTGTGCTTAGAGCAATTTGGACAGAAGAAAGAGATGCATGAATGCACTCCAGAGTAAGGGGGTTTTCTGTTGGTTTGTTTGGGGGTTTGTTTGTTTGTTGTTTTGTTTCTTTTGGTGGCTGTTGTTGTGAGGTTTTTGTTTGGTTTTGGGGGTTGATTTTTTTTTTTTTTGTAACAGTTCTTTTTTATCTGCTGTCTTTATCTTCTGTTTGTTTTCTTCCCTTCTCATACTACAGTGTGGAATGCTGAATTCTCATAAGAGAAAGCTCTTCAGAATGTCAATCAGTCATTTTTCATTAGCTCATTTAGGAATAGGATGCCCAAATTGGACTCAGAACAAGCCAGCTGTAGGCTACCAGATTATCAGTACTGAACTATCTAGAGCTGTCTTCCTTCTAAAAACATTTTTCAGTCATGGGGATCTTCAATTGTTGAGAATTTTGTTAATCGTCAATAAAAAGCAGTGCTGCTACTATGTGATGTACACAATAAATATAATTACATATCTCTTCACAGAAAGAGAGATAAGTAAGAGAGATAAACAAGACAAAACATGAAAATTCCATTCTGTAGGAAAGTTTTTTTAAAACCTCCATAAATTAATAAAAAGATTCCAGGACACGAGTACACTGCAAGACCACAGGTACCATAGGTTAACAAGCAGTTCAGTAACATATAGGAATTTTTTCATAGTGGAACAGTGTAAAAAAAAAAAGATAATAAACACAGAGAGAGAGAACAGAGTTAACAAGTTGCCTAAAATGCTTTTATGAGTTGTGGATATAATTTAATGTGTTCTGCTTTGATTAGAGGCCATTCTCACAGAGAAATTAGAGGGTTGTTGAAAACAGAAGATGTACTTCTTGTTCGTAACTCATGTGGAATTCAAGTATAATAAGTAAAAATGAGGCAAAGATAAATGTGAAAACTTGGCTGAGTAAAAAGAGCTACTAGAAATTATGTCCACTGTTACTGTTTACTGTCTGATATAGGAGAGCTCTTTGGATTTTTTTTTTTTTGCTTTCTATTCTTACATCCTACTGATGAGATGACCTAAAATTGTGTAGCTTATGAGAGCAGACAAAATGAGAGACCATGGTAGTGTGGCTGCAGGGCAGTGAATGTTTCTTGTTGAATTCACTGAAGTCTTAGGAAGTAAAATTGCATAAATGGGACTGAAACTTAGGCATCTACCCAGGCTTTAAAAAATAAAACAAAACACACACACAAAAAAAAACCCACAAACAAACTAGCAAACAAAACCCCAAACAAACAAAAAAATAGCCCTGGCACCTGGAAGGATAAAGCCATCTATGATTCCTGCACAGATACTTTTTTTGAACTCTCATGCAAAATTACATCTTACTAAGATAACTTGCGAAAGTATTTGGAGAAACCATTGAACCATTCTCTTCTGCCACACTTACCTGGAGGGCAAAGCATGATATCACGGAATTAGTACCAGTTATACTAATGGAGTCAGTCCAGGAAAAGTATGGCATGAATAAAAGCCAAAAAAATGGACTCTCATAGGTGAAAGTATCTTAAAATTCCAGTGCTCCAAGAACCAGTATATTTGATTGTGCTTAAACATGGAAAAAGAAACCTGGCTGCTCATCAGGTGATATGCCTACTACTTATCCATTCCATGATGTATTACACCACTTCCAGAATATCAGTTGGAAAAGTGAAATTATCAATAGCTTTAAAGTGTTAAAATCTGTCTCCTAGGTGTCAAGCTGAAAAGCTGGAGTAGTATTACTATAGAGTAAACAAACCTTAAACAGTGCTCTATGATGCAAAAATTATAAATTATTCAAAAGACAGGGGAAAAAAAGGTGCTGTAAAAGTGTGAAAATATAGAAATTTAGAGGGAGGGGCTGCTTCTCAGTTTCCAGTGAGTCCACAAATTTCAAGGTTAACTGTGTTGCTCTTAGTAAAACAGTTCTTCCCACTAGACTAGTAAGCATGAGCCTCACTCATATATAGCATATAATGGACCAGAATACTCTGTTGTCCTTGTTCCAGTGCTGCCGTATCTACAGGGCACAAGAAGGATGAACAGCATCTTGAATCCTCAGGAAGTATCAGGACTGGCAAAGCTGAATTTCCTGTCAGAGTTCTTACCCAGTGATGTTAGAAAAAGTGCAAAGAAACATTTCATGCTCTGCCTGTACCCAGGACAGCATCATGCTTTTGTCTCCCTGTACATTTCAACTTTTGTGGAGAAACAGAAAGAAGCAGGTTAGGTGGCAGTTGATGTCTGTAGACACAGGAATTTTTTCCCATGTGCTATCATGAATCCATTTCACAAACACAGAATAATGTTTGGTCAGAATCTGCCTGCGTGATGAAGGAGATATTAAGAATTCAAGTGTAAATGTCTCTTACCCCCTGTCATTTTCATGCTGTGATATGCCTCCAAACAGATGTTCATTTATTTGCTTATGAATTACAGAGAATTTTGGTTATAGATCACTGTTTGGAAATCAACCCAGCTTGCAAAGAGGACTTAAAATCAATACTTCACATTATGACTTTGGACTAAATGATAAACAAATATGGATAGACCAACATTTAACAGTTTAAATCTGAAATTCCATTTGTTTGAATAGAAGTTCTAATCTATACTTCTATCTGTTCCCTTGTATCTTTTTTAGGAAAGGTTCTTAGTACCAGAACACGTGGTTTCTTTTTTTTTCCCTTTTCCTTTTTCAGTACTACATAAAGTATGTACCATCTGTATTCTTAGAAAGTACAATAAATAAGACAGGAAAAAAATTAGTCCACTGTAGGTACCTCTTTGGGTTTAGAGCACTGCAGATTGTTACATACCTATTCATTCTCTCCATTTAGTCTAGTTAACTCAATCCAGTAGAAACCATAAAAGCACAGGTCAGGTTATGAAAGCTTATGGAGCTTGGTTTTGTGGCAGATTGATGTATTTAAAAGAGAGGTTGTTTTTTCATGGAACAGCCATAAGCCTTATATTGCTTCAAAAGAATGAATTTTCACTTATGGATACTTTGTTAGTTTCAGATAGGAAAAAAAACCCCCCTTATTTACGCAATTAAAAGAACACAGTAATGACAATATGTCTCATTTAAATGACGCTTTTTGATATTAGAGTAAAAATTATTTCTCTCTGCTATTGTTCAGTGTAAAAATACACAATTCCAGTGTCTTTTTCCTGTCTTTTCCCCTTGAATTTGCAATATTAGGTTTTTAACTTTTTCTGGGCTTATCTAAAAATACCAAGTACATTCAAACATCCTCTGTATGATATATAAAATTAGTCATTGTACTTTAGTAGATTTTTACACAGGTGAATGGAAATGCAGAAACTTGCTGATCAACACAGCAATGTACAGCACAAAACTTGACCAAAAATTTGGGTTGTGGTGTGGGTTGGTGGTGTTGGGTTGTAGTTTAATATGGTGAATATTCTTTAATCAAACTGGTATGGTAATGTGTTTTGAAAACACAGAGGGGAGAAAAGTCCTTGGAAACAGGCTGAAGCTCACTCCTATTATGATGAACAAATACAGGAAGGGGTATTTATGAAAAAAATTATTCAAATTCGTATTGAATACAAACTATTGAGTGTGAACTTCAGGTTCGGTCTTTCAGCCTTTTTCTTCTTCACCTGTTGAACATGTACCCTTCTACCAGCTGGATTTTCACTGAATAACAGGTATCTTCTCTATTGAGCTGGGTCATGGAAACCACCAACAGTTATCAGGGCTATATCAGAATTCTCTTACAATTTTTTATTTATTTCCAGGGTTCACCAGGGGAACGTGGAGCAGCAGGCACTGCTGGCCCAATTGGTTTACCAGGTCGTCCTGGACCTCAGGGTCCTCCAGGCCCCGCAGGGGAGAAGGGTGCTCCTGTAAGTAATCAGTCACATAAAACTGTCACAGCACAGACTTTTCATTCGAGAATATTACTTTTTCCCACTCTAGTGTTTACCAATTAAACATATCCTCACAATACCTGACCTAATTCTTTTATATTTACATTTAAGTAAATAGTAAAGCACTTGTTTGTTTATTATCACAGCGGAGAATGAATATAATAAATAAGTTTATCAATGCAGTCTTTCATTAAAACTTCGTACCCAGCCACTGTGATTAGAAGTGTATTTGACATCAGCTTCCATTATTACTTACTATAATTTTCTGATACATTCTTTTCCCTTTATAGTTTCCTTTCTGTTGCTTTTTTTTTTTTTTTTTTTTTTTAATAATTGTATTAGTAATGTGATTCCCTGTACTGAAATCTTCATTAGTCTCCTGTGGTAATGTGGATCGCTTTCTTTTCTTCAAAACCAGGGTGAAAAAGGACCTCAAGGTCCAGCTGGACGTGATGGAGTACAGGGTCCTGTAGGACTTCCTGGTCCTGCTGGTCCTAGTGGTTCTCCAGGAGAAGATGGTGACAAGGTAAATCATTAGAATTGGTATTAGTGCATCTGTGAGAAGGTCTGTCAGTGCAGTTCTCTGGTTGTAGCTTTCTTCACAATAAATATGGTGACAAAGCAACTCTTACCCCTGCCTCCCTCTAACTCCTTCCAGCCACTGCAAAAAAAATACAAAAACCTTCTATAATCAGCTGTCTGAGGGGCAGATGCCATGGGACATTGGAATTTGTGTTCAAGAACTAGTAGACTAACATTTATCCTGGCAAAGAATCAAGGATGAAAGCATGGCAAAATAAATCAAGGCAGTTGATGTCAAAATTGATTTTTGCCTGTTTTAGAAACTTGATTTGCTGAATAAGATAAAACATTCTCAGTAGCACATATTGATTTGGAACCACTATTGAGAGGTTGAGGGTGTCATATTCACAACCAAGATATTCTGTTGACTTCTGGCAGAATTTAGGAATGGCACCTTTCAGGATCATCTTGCATGTTTGCTTGATCCAGCACTGTTTTCTTAGTTAGCACAGGGTAAAGGTAAAGATTCTGAGGTTCATTTTTATGATACATGAGTGTTATTTATCCCACAGAGGGTATTTGCTGTGATTTAATTATCTTTTATTATTTTATAAGGAAAACTTTTTTACTGACATGGTTTCATAGTGATTTGAATAATTGTGAAGTTTTGAAATATTGTATGCTACGGTGAAAAGCAGTTCAGTCAGATACAGTTAGATGAGTCTATAAATCAGGGTGCTTTCATCATAAGTTTATGTTGAAGGTGACATGAGGAACACGGTTTGCTTTATTTCAAGCTCAGTTGCACTATACTTCAAAGCCAGCTCTTATTGCCCTTTGCAGTATAGCAATCAATATCTGGATTAATATGACATACTATTGATCAATGCAGAATTGCCCCTTAAGGCCTTCGCACTTGAAGAAGCAGCATAAAAAGCAGAATAATAATATCAAAGGGAACATTTAAAGATACTGTGATATTGACTTCAGCTAACTGTGAAGGAGACCATTTTAAACAAGAAGTTTAACTTTTAACTTTCAATTACAGGGTGAAATCGGTGAACCGGGTCAGAAAGGTAGTAAAGGCGACAAGGGAGAAAACGTGAGTAGCAAAATCCTTTTCCATTAGAGTCTTCATAAATAAAAAGCATTCATGCATGAAGTATGCAGGTAGCCTTGCTGCATCAATGAACAGAAACAAAGACACACTTTAAAAAATTATCTTCAAAATAATGTTGAGTTTCATCACAATACTGGTGAAGTTTGTACTTACAAAACCATGCATATATTTTTTTTTCCATATTGAGCTTACAGAATCACTAAAAAGTAGATAAGTAAACTACATTCTTAAGCACCCTTCCTATATCATTTTAATTCATCCCTTCTACATTTGAACTGGGAGAGACCAAGAACATACATACATTTTATTCCTGTGTTTAAGTTAACTTCACTGACTGGATTGTGTGAACATACCTAGCTTTAGCTTCTTAGCCATAATGATGAATAATATGAAGACTCAGTAGAGAAATCTAATACAGTTTAAAATTTTTGAAGAATATCCAGTTCTTGGACAAAACACTTAACTGATTGCAACATTTCAGAATAGCAAAGACCTCCGATGAAATGGCTAATACGAGTTTTCAAATATTATCACCAGGCCTATTAGTGGATCTGGCTTTTACTGATTTAATCATCTGAAATGCTTTTGTCTCTAAAGTTCAAGCACTTCCTCTTTTGATTGAAGCCAGAAATATAAAAATAAGCTTTTTCCACTTTAAAATTTGAAGCTAGAAACGATTTTTTTCTATTTTATTTCTTTCTCAAAAATTCAGAAAAAGGTTTGGTTTTACTTCTGTTCAATTTGAAGATAAACTGACATTTCATTTGAATAATTTTCTGTAAGAAAAAATGGAGAGGTAATTAAAGAAAGGGTTTTTTTGCCATTATATTTTATCAATATTCACAGTTAGCAAAGTTCAAAACTCAACATAGGGATATTAATAACTAAGCACATTTACTATCTTGAGAACACTGTGGCCTTATGATTAACATCTTATTAAGCATCATAAAATCAGATTGCTTCTAAAAAATGCACAAAATTCATGGCTTACACATTATCAGCTGATGTTTTATAGGAGGATACATACAAATTCAAGCAAATTACAGTCTTATGATAATTTCATAGAATAGAATGCAGAGAAAAAATGTGCAAAAAATGACAAGGGTTTTCTTTGTTTTTAAGGATAAGCTTGTCTTTTTCAGTTATTTATGTGAGAGAGATTTCTGCAGCTTCCAGTGCAGGAAACACATACTTTTCACAATCCTATTTTAATAGATCAAATCACAAGTGCTGTGCTCTAATAAATTATTTTTAAAGTCCCATTAAGACTAAGAATGTAATATTATACATATGGATGAGAGAGCACTTCTATTATAAACCCTAGTTTTCCATGAAACATATGTGTTAACAAGTTGTAAACAAATTCTACTTCAGACTAAAATTGCTTCTGATAATCTGAGCTGAGTGCTTTGGTTGACTTCGTGAAATTAATTAATCAATCAAATTTTTAAAAAATCAATCTATTTGCAGTTGTAGTTGTAACCAGCTGCAGGATACATAGAGATATATGCAGCTACTCTTTCTCCACCTGAAGAGGTTCATTACAGCATAGGCCCTGTGCACACAGAAAACTCCAGCATTTAAAGGAAAGGACAGAGGTAGCATATAAAAGAGGTCACGTTCCAGTTCCACTTCAGGCTTTGAATGTGATCATCCTTCTATTTTCTCCTTTGACAAGCCACTTCATTACTGATGCTTCTGCATCAGAGAAAGAAAAAAAACCACCACATTCTATAATTTTCTATTTCAGACCATTTTAGCATAGCTAGTTATGCTACAGTCTAGCATTAGACTGTAACCACAGTTCCCATAGTAAGTACTAATGCATTTGCAGCATGTCCAGCAAACCTGGTTTACAAATCAAGTGTCTGCAGCATAATCAATTGAGAACATATCCTGTACTCTCAGTTTCAAGGTTGAAGGCATTTGGGAACATAGTATGTTTTCCTTGAAATGCAGGATTCAGTGTCTAGGCCTGTGTAGTTGAAGTGAATGTTACCCCATTTAAAGTCATCTGTGTTGAATCCTGTTTGCCCTCAGTTGCAGTCATTCAACCCTGAAAATTTCAGAATGCGTGTATTTCAAATCTGCTTCCTTTCAACATGCTGTAGGGGCAAGGAGGAAAGGCCTTGTTGGTCTTCTCTAAAATATAGATAGATACTCAAGATACTGTAAAATATACATAAAACCCAAAGAAAGAAATAGACTACAAGACTTAAGTAGTTCCTTTACCTAATCTCTTTATAAAGGGCAGAATAATCTAATTTTAGCCTTAGGAAGGTCTATAAAGCCAAGCATTATTCTGCACTAAGTTAGAATTCCCAGCCTAGAAACTGCAAACAACTTCTTTGTTATCTTAACTAGCAAAGCAGCTGTTGCCAGGTGTAAGGTTTTATGCTTTCTTACCTTCACTTTTTATAAGTCTAATATCTCTGGCTGGTGAAAAAGCAGATTTAACCTAGCACATAATTTTAACACCATCATAAACTACTTTCCTCCATTTCCATACACTCAGTGTTAGATATCATTACATCACATGCATAACTGAATTCTAAATGATGCACAATATAACTTTAAAAGTTATTATTCTATAAGGAGACTGAAAAAAAATAAGACTTTCCTTTCAGAGACATATTTTTTGTCATTCTATTGAAAAGAGACTTAATATCAAAGAGGATGTGACTCCCAGTACTCAACAAGAACTTAGACTTGTTCATGTCTCCTGGAGTTCAAAATAAGCCTTGTGCCATTGCGAAAACCATTTGCAATTTCACAAAAACTAATCCACATAATAAGGATTCCATTTAAAGATAGATTATTAGATGATGCTTTAAAAGTTGACTTCTGCACAAATCTCATTGAAAGGTCTGATATCTTTAATTGTGAACGAAATATTTTTCCTTTATATTCATGTTTGTATGGGAATCTGCTTTAAATATTCTAAAAAATTACAGATGTGCTTCAATAAACGCCAGTATGAAGTCTATTATAGATGTGCAAATCTGAGTCTTTGACAGATAAACAAATGATTGTACTGAATGGAAGAGACTTGTCAATAATGCTGCATTCTCCGTGGGGAAATGTAGAGATGCTTAATAGACCTTGATCGTAGTCCTTGAATAGGGTTGTCTCTATATTTGGTTTTAATCTCATTCCAGATGCTATACTCACTAACTTTTCCTTTTGGTTGGTTGTTTGGATGTTTGCAGGGTCCTCCGGGTCCACCAGGTCTCCAGGGTCCTGTTGGTGCCCCTGGTATAGCTGTAAGTAGCTTATTCAGATCAAACCCCAGACTTGCCATAACTTACCTGATACTTTGAAGTTCTTTGAACTGCATACTCCTTACTCAGGAATACATTTCAAATCACTATTAACAGTTCTGTCATTGTTGCCTTACATGCGGTTGTTTATTGTAAACAAGTGTGCATAGGTGTTACTTTATTTCAGATCTACAGTGCAGCAGTAATTTGAAGGAAGTATTAAAAACGAAATAGTGTAAACAGCAACCTTTTAGTGAAATAGTTTAATAGTTTGTATGACAATCAGTGATAAAATTAGCTTGGTATTAGATGCATTTAAAAGAGTATCTCTTTTTAAAATCCACCTGATACTAGGTGGTTTGATTTATATTTATATTTATATTTATATTTATATTTATATTTAGAAAGCCTTAAATTCTTCTGCTATGAAGATTAGTAGAACTATATGCTACACATATTTGCTAGTATGTAGGTATTCGACAGCTAGAATGTTTATGCAGATGTGAAAGAGAAGAGGTATTCAGGGAAAAATTTTGTGAGACATGCAGTATTATTTGACCAACATTTCTATTTGTGTAACAGATTCTGTTGTAGTCTATAATATTCTACTTGTATAACAGATTTCATTCCATCAAGGTGGTGTACATGCATTTGGAAAGATATTAGCAGTGATTCTGAGTTGTTTACCAGTGATTTCAGTGGAGCTTTTTCTGCTATTTATCCACCTGTGACATTTTTGCTTCTCACTGTTTCCAATTTAGGGGGGTGATGGGGAGCCAGGCCCAAGAGGTCAGCAAGGGATGTTTGGGCAAAAAGGCGATGAAGGTCCTCGAGGCTTCCCTGGACCTCCAGGTCCTATTGGCTTACAGGTAAATTCCTTTATTATTTTACCTTCCACCCATAAGAACCCTGATTTCTATGTCAGAAATTAATGAGTATTCTCTTCTATTAATTAAATGATAACATCAGTTAATGAGAACTGAAAGATCCCGTAATCATAGAGTTCATGCATAAGTAGCAAATTCAATGCTGAAGGAGATGCTCTGAAACTGAACTCCTAGACACCACAGGCTTTAAAATTTAATTCAATAACTCATTCATTTATAAAGTCCAATGATTTCTTTTTTAACAAGAGCACCTCTTTTTACTGAAGGTACACATTTTAAAGAAAAGTTTCAACCTGGAAAACTATTTAACATGTACTAGTCATTTACTGCATTTTCAGAATAGGTTTTGACGACGTAGTTTGTTTCCCAGCGATACCATCACAGTCACTGCTTGTGTTCTGGAAGATTAGCAGAACTCCATGATGGTTGTACACTGCTGCTATCATTGGCAGGATCCTGTAGTTTCATGTTTCTTCCTCTAAAAATTGTTATTTTGTGAGTCAAAAGACACAAAGCAAACATGCAGTAAAATGTAGGCATTCCAAGAATTACAGTTGCTTTTTCAAAACTTTAATTTGCTTAAGTATAGCAAAATAGAGACAGTTAGGACCTTTCATTCATTTCCATGTAATTAACATTAGATCACAGAGCACTTTGAAACTATTTATAATCCATGCATTAAGCTGTAATATGAATCATATATAGTCTCTCTTAAAAAATGGAAAAATTTAAGCAATAGTGTTCGAATATATTAAACAGTATGTCTACTTTCTATCCACCATGTGTGAACTTACTGTTCACTAAGCCAAACCTTAACTTGTACTTACATTTTTGAAATTCTATTACATAATGTAGTTCACAAAACTTACAACAAAGTTTATAAAATATTGCACACCTCCATGGAAGATAAACAGTTCATGACTGCACCAACACATATGTCTTCTGTAGATTCATATTGCCTTTAAAATCAAAAACATCTCTATTTTCAGAAATACTAAGAAAAAAAATGATTTCTAAATTTTAATACAAATGTTTTTTTACTATTGTAAAGAGGTTAAAATAAAGTTATCCTTGTTATTTGTCTCAGATCTAGGATACTGTTTCAATTGATGTTTTTCAATAAAGCCCACCTTCACATTTGAAATTTAATGTGCCCTAGGCTACATAAATATGAAAATCAATTAGGTTGAGATGCAAATGCATTATTTTAAATGAGCATTTTTATTCATCTGATTAAGATTTTGATTTGAGTATGTTAGTCCGTGGACCAAGATCATAGAATCACAGAATGGTTAGAGTTGGAAGGGACCTTAAAGATCATCAAGTTCCAACCCCCCTGCCATGGGCAGGGACACCTCTCCCTAGAGCAGGTTACTCAAAGCCCCATCCAGCCTGGCCTTGAACACTTCCAGGGATGGGGCATCAACAACTTCTCGGGGCAACCTGTTCCAGTGCACAGTAAAGAACTTCTAAAGATCCCATATATACTAATGGTATTGGAAGTTCCATTGAGAAATCAGGAGTTTCTTTCATTCAGTAATGCAATTCTTATGGTAATTATGAACTGTTGTGAAGTAGCAGCTTTCTGTTATATATATATTACACAATGGTAACTGTTTCACATTTACTGTAGTTAAATTCTACTGATACTAGTTTCATTGGACATTAAGCCTTAAGTATTTTTGTTCATAAAAGTGATCATTGGTAATTTTGAATATTTATTATGTTAATTGTGAATTTCCTTCCTATTTAATTTTGATAGTATTTTTAAGAATAAGGAAGTTTCTAGCAAAAGAAGTTGAAAGTAAAGAAAATCTTAAAAACTCTAGGTTGCTGTAAATCTATGGCAATTTTACTTAAAATTTAAAATATTGAATGACAAACACTTCAATTACTTCTTGACAAAAGAAACAGAAAGGACTCCCGAAATATTATGTCTAATATTGTCTTCCAAATGCAATACTTTTGCTGTAATACAAAAAATTTATTTCCTTTTTTTGTTTCTTTTAATGAGAATAGATTTTGTTTTGTTGTTCCCCACCCCCTCCCCCAAATTTCCAAGTCTCACATGTAGATGTGATTTATATTGTTTAATATTGATTTATAACTCAGCATTCCATGTACCATACTAATAGGTGTCTTTACGCTTCTATGTGTTTTAGGGTCTCCCTGGCCCACCAGGAGAAAAGGGTGAAAATGGTGATGTGGGCCCAATGGTAAGACTTCTTCCCCATTTGTCACTCTAGGGGCCGTAAAGATTATCCGTGTATTATTTTTCTGTAGGTCACAATTTGACAACCTGCACCTGAATTTGGTGCCCAAGTATGAAGCATTTTGTATAACATAAACCCTCCCTGGAGTTTACTTTGCATTTCCACATCTATCTCCTCATCTTTAATATCAAGATCTATGTGACTTGAGAAAATATTCTGAACAGTAGGTAGCAAAGCACATGCTATATATGTCTGAGATGCAACAGTGGCAAGCAGGTTCAGGGAAGAAAGAGAAAAAGGAGAGACCATTGCACCAGAGAGTTTGTAGCAGCTTTTCTGAAATTCAGGGCATTGTGCTTTAGCTTCAGGTAATGGCAGGCCAGAAGTTGATAAACACTACTTGGCTGTGTTTACTCTACTTCTCCCGGTGACCTTGAGACTATATTTTCCAACTGTTTATACTACTGACAGAATACCCTCTGGGCTGGTCCTGACTGAAATGCAAGCCATACAGTATATATTTGCCTCCAGTGCACTATGCCAAGCCCAAATGCTTTATTATTACCCATCTGTAGGCACCATGGTGCAAGTACTGTCGCACGGCTATTAAACCAGACAGTTAAGCTACTCCAGGGTCCTTTGCATATGGAAAGGGGTATGTAGGTAACCTGCAGGGAAAATACAATGCAGGAAACCAGTCCTCAGGAGCCCTAATCATCGCGTCATTTCCAGCTCAGGTACTGTGTAACATAGCCTGCATCCTCTGTCACCTTGTAAACAATTGGCAACAATCTGGCCCTGCTGTTTCTGTAGCACAGTGAAGATAAAAGTTCTCTACAGATTGAGTTTTTCATTGGCCAAAAAAGTCCCACTGAATTTATTCTTTATGATTGTCTCTTTGATACAGGGTCCACCTGGCCCTCCAGGTCCAAGAGGTCCCCAGGGTCCTAATGGAGCTGATGTAAGAATTAATCTATTTTTGTTTTCTCTCAGTAATTCAGTAATAAGCACTATATTAGGGAAAACTGTACTTGATATAATTATCTTTTATCCCTGTAGGGTCCTCAAGGCCCACCAGGCTCAATCGGCTCTGTTGGAGGTGTTGGCGAAAAGGTAAGTGTTGATAATATCCTCCTAGAAAAAGCAAACATTGGGATATATGTATTGATTCTTCTTTGGAGCTATATAGATACATTACAGTTCCTGAATATCCTTCATTGACCTAGCAATTGTTAATAGTGATCAAGCTGTATGCCTAATGGCTGGCTTACCATGGTTGGTCTTTTTATTTCACATTTTACATCACAAAAATACTTAGTCAGAGAAAAGAGCTTTAGAGCAGAAAAGGTGGTTTTCAAGTGAAGGATTAAACTACGGTTATGATGATTTCTTCAACTACATACATTGATGCCTACAGTAACATTACTGGCTTCAAGTGCTTTTAATTTTATACTAGTGTAGCTTAGGCTATCATATAGCCATCTATCTTGAATGGAAGAATATAAACTATTATCTAATGTGTAAGCAGTAAACACGTCTGTGAGATGAAGCAGAACTGAAGCATCAATATATATCTGTTCCTCATATAGATATAGTTTCAGTAAGGTCAGCTGTTTGAGGATGAGTTGTGCTGGTTGAAAACCCGACTTAAGACTGATGCCACATGACATTCATTCATCAAAATTATTTTCATTACTAGTTTCAGTTCTCTCTTGAGAAAATTTCCTACCAGTATATGGGATAGTTTGGAGGGTTTTTTTAATTTTATATCTTACTCAAAGAACGTCAGATAATATCTTCCTTTTGCTTAAAGGAAAAATACCACATGCAATAGACATAATGGGATCCATCAGATCTATGAATTTAAAAATAATGACTCAAGTACCAGGTCAATCAAAATCACGTATATTTGTCATGACCCTCTTCTTAGACAATCAAGCTTCACAGAGATTTTAGGTATTCTTTCTTTTCACAAGATAAGGAAGTTGCAGTTCATCCTACAGTATCTCACAAGCTTCTTGTTCCTCTGTGATAAAAGATCTCTTTGTTATGATGCTCTTCATTATTGTTGACATCTACCATAAAATTTGGGATTTGTGTCTGTTTTTCTCACTAAAATATCTTTTCCTTAAATAACCCTTCACTTATATTAGGGCCATATCAAAAGGAATTGTCAACTTCTTATCAATATGACCAAACTATTCTTTTAATAGAATCTTTAGGTGTTTAATGATTTTTTCTACATGTCCATCAAATAAATCACTTACCAGTGCTCTGGGATGTAGTGAAGAGAGTACTAGAATAATTTAACATAATATATAGCTTCTTGGAAAAATATCCAACTTTGTCTCTCTATGTCTTTTGAAATCAAAGGGTACTGAGTCCAAGCAGATGAAAATATTGACTTTATACTGTAGTTTTTTCATGCTAGCACTGTCATGTCTTAAGCTGACAGTGCTTCATTGCATTCCCTGTGTCTTAGTATGTGGCTCTGAGCATCAACCAAATTTAATTCCAGACCATGAAATTCAGACTGTTTGTCACTGGTTGTCATTTTTATTTCCTCTTGCTTATTTCCCATATTTTCTGCATTCACACAGAGAAGCTTCCAAGTATATTATTTTGGAAGTTTTATTTCTTATAATTACTTTCCTCCTCCTCCTTGAGTTTCAGTTCATGCCAGATTATCTCCTAGTTAGGACACCTTCCCTTTTAATTTCAGTTCCATTTCATGAGTTCTGCAAGCTTAGATATCATAAGAAGTCATTTTTGTCAGGAGGAGCTCTCACAATGGGAGGACAGTTCACGTTTTTAGACAAAACATGTATTTTCTCTTTCCCTTTCTTCCCACATATTTTTACCCTATGTTTTTCTTATCATGTCAGCACACTTTGGCCTCTGCATCCCTTTCAGGAAAGATGGATCGTANGGTGCTCCATCCCTCTGATCATCTTGGTGGCCCTGCGCTGGACCTGTTCCAACAGTTCAATGTCCTTTCTATGTTGAGGACTCCAGAACTGGACACAGTACTCCAGGTGCAATGCAATGCAGTGCTGATTGTAAAGTGTGGAAGAACATTTTTGGCATCTTCCCTGGCACTGTTGGGGAGTAAATGAGCTTTGCTGGCTCTCATGTTTGAATGGTTAGACAAGGAGATATTTTTTCATTAATACTGGGTTTTCAAAGCCCCCTTATCTTCTGGCAAATTATAAACAATTTTTGTCACAGTGCCATGTATTTTTAACTAGCTTGTTGTTTCCTCTGCTGTACATACAAAGGCCTAAATGTTCAAAGACATTGCAGTACAAATGTGCATGTAGCCTTGCATTATTAATGCCTGTAGCCTCTATGGAGTGATCTAGAAGTCTTGATTCTTACACTCAACCAGAAGCACTTACATCCAGCTTCCACCCAGAGATTATTCTCTTTGTTGATCTTATAATTAACAAAAAATGGAAAACCAAAATGTACCAATGCATGCTTATCTCCAATTTGATATCAAAGGCATGTTAGCCAATATTCTAAATACCCAGTAGGTTGCTCATGGCTTTTTAAAATCAGGCTTTGGTACACCATCTAAGAATTTTCAACACAAAGTAGAAACAGAACAAGTAATATTAACCTCATACTTCTTTTCCACAAAGCCTAATCAAATAAATTTGCCTTTCTAATTTAGGCTAAACTGTGATAATTGCACTGAGTACTGTGCCATTCTTCCACCCCTTCTCCCTTCCACACCATGTGATAAACTGGCAGAATCAGAATAACGCAAAATGGATGTCTGCAGAACCTAAGCATTCTGTCCGTAGCTTCTCAGAGTTTGAATCTGCTTTACTATATGAAAAAGACTCATGTTAGAAATCCACTACACTCATCTAGGTTTATAATCCTCCCTATTATAAAAAGTAATTATTCTAAAACAATTTTTAAAATAGTACATGACTAAGGAGTCCAACCCAGTAAACATGTGAAATCAATAGTGTACGTGCTTAATAAGCCATTGATTTATCCTGCAGGTGGAAGTGAGAGGACAAAATTAATAGAGTATTCTGGCTCTAAGTTTAAATATATGTCTAATAAGTTTGCACAGACATCCTTATGTGTGCATATCATTTTTGCACACATCTGTGTACAGACAATTGCTAAGGTATGTAACCAACATGTCTGTGACAGTTTATGCTACCTGAATACTTCTAATAACTATATATGACTCACTGACTGATCTGTTCTCATTTATCTCCCCAACACGCTCCAATAAGCCCTTCCAGAAGATGCAGCACAGCGTTAGAATTTATCTCTTGATTAAGTTTCTCTCTCCCTATAGAGCTATAATATATATATGTCACATATGCATACCTATGTGAAAAGGGATTGTCTTCTAGAGTCACAATTTTTCTCTATTTTATGTTTTGTGAGGATGGCAAAAAGAAGCTAAAGTATAACTGAATCCTTTTTACATCCCAGTCAGTTGCCTCTCATTCATACAAAATAAACCGCCATGTCCCAGACTTTAACCGAAAGGTGGCAACCTTCCATCCACTTATTCTTTGCCTAACAAAGACCACACTAACTTTTAAAAGTTCTGACCTGGTAACAAAAGAGGAAAAAATTCCAGAGGTGGAATAAATCTATTATTAGATCATAAAATCTGTTTCCCAAAAGAAAATGAGATATGTCCCATGGAGAAGGTGCAACGAATTCTGAATACCATCCTTACCAAAAATGCAAAGAAGAAGGGCAAACAATAACATGAAGATTGCAGTTTTTAGTTATAAATATGCACTGCATAAATCACAGAATCACAGAAGTGTCCGAGTTGGAAGGGACCCCTAGAGATCATCTAGAAGNTCTTCCTTCAACCCACCCTTCAGATACTTATAAGCATTAATAAGGTCCCCCTTCAGCCTTTTCTTCTCCAGGCTAAAGGGTCCCAGCTCCCTCAGCCTTTCCTCATAAGGAAGATGCTCAAATCCCTTAATCATCTTTGTTGCCCTATGCCGGAGTCTCTCCAGTAGTTCCCTGTCTCTGCTGAACTGGGAAGCCTATTCCAGTTGTGCCCACACCAGTGCAGAGTAGGGGCCAAGAATGACCTCCCTTGACCTACTGGCCACAATCTTCCCTGTGCAGCCCAGGATTCCATTGGCCCTCTTAGCAACAAGGGCACATTGCTGGCTCATGGATAGTTCACTATCTACCAGGACCCCCAGATCCTTCTCCTCAGAAGTGCTTTCCAGCAGATCCACCCCTAACCTATATCTGTGCCCAAAATTATTCTTCCTCAGGTGCAGGACCCTACACTTGCTCTTGTTGAACCTCACTAGATTCTTTTCTTCCCAGCTCTCCAGCCTGTCTGGGTCACAGTGGATGGCAGCCAGCCCTCCCAGTTTGGTATCATCAGCGAACTTGCTGAGGATACAGTCTGTCCCCTAGTCCAGGTCACTGATAAATATGTTAAACAAGACTGGATATATATCAGCTACAATCTTCTCTACCAAAACATTATTTAACTCCCTTAACAGCAGTCTACAACATGTACAACCTTTCATAGTACCTACTATTTGGAATATAAAAATTGGTGTCAGAAAAAATAAGGACTGCATACAGGGAAGAGTTATGTTTTTTTAATAGAGCAATGATTTAGAAGCAGTAATGTTAGATGAAACTTTAACTGGTCTCATCTTTCACAGGTGCCCTTTAAGGGGAACATCTCAACATTTTCTAGCCCTTCCAATTTTGCTGTCTTCCACAGTGCTGCTTATTGGGGAGTTAATATTCACAAAGTACATATAAGCTTCCTGCATCTGCCAGTTTCAACATGTGTGCTATAGCAGGGACCCCTGAGATCCCAGAAGCAGTGTTCCCCCTGTGTCCTCAAGTATAGATCAATGTATCAGAAAAAGCCCATCTTTTCTCTTGTTGCATGATGTCATAAAATGAAGGTGTATTTGTCAATGAGGAGGGTAAAGAGTGGATTACAAAACAAATGTAAGTCATGATAAATGACAGTATCATTTGGCAGAAAGGCTGGAAAAGAACTTGTTTTTTGAGAAGCTTAGAAAGGGATTATACTGGCACAGGTGCTTGTCAGGCAAGACTTGGCACAATTAGGGCTCTTAGGTCACTCAGTCCTGCAATGGGGAACCTGTTGAAGGGGTCTATATTAGGGACTCTCTTAGAAATACCTACTAATTAAGACAGCATCAATTTGTTTGCTAATTCTAGACCTTATTCTCTGTTGCTACATAAATCTAATTTCATTGGTAGTAGGCAGGGACAAAAAGACAATATTAATGTTGCTGCAGATTCAGTAAACCCTGTGAAGAGGATAAGGAATGAAGATTATGAATTTTCCTAGAACACATACTTAATGATATTGACCTGAAGTATCCACTAGATTATTAAAAAAAAAATGAATCACAGAAGCAAATTAATGTTAAGTACTAAGAACTAAGAGGGATCATAAATTTTTAAAATTACTGCAAATTTAAATATGTCTAATAAAACATACCACAGCTTCTGAAGGCAAACTCCACCTTTAAAAGTCCCCCTTCTAAAGGACATTTAAATATTCTTTCTAAAATTGTGATAATTCCTATCCTGGAATTCAGTTGGGTACTCAGATCTTCTTCCATTCATCTAACGTAATATTTACGTTGAGCCTAATTCTTGAACCGATGAGGTCATTGTGCTGCCTTCACAGCTGTGAAAGCTGTGCATTCATTAGGTTCTATGAAAAAAATAATTCAGTATCTGCACCACAAGATTTGTTTAAAATTCATATTTAATGATTTATACATTGATACTCTCTGTGTGCAAATGACAGACATTCATGTTGTATTATTTAAATTGTCCTAGAAGGAAGAGGAGTGTGCAGGTTATACAGGATACGAAGGATACACAAATTTATTCCAAATCTGTATTTGAGTTCAGTAGAGGGCATTGGGTGAAATGCATTTTCAGTATGGAAGTACTTTTGTTTATAGGCATAATTATTGGCAAGGTTCATTTGCTTTGGAAAATAATAGAAAAGATTTAGCAGTTACATTGATAATTCCTGTGAAATAAATATATATGGTTCTTATCTCAACACTCCTTGACAACAGCAAAGCAGATTCTGTTGTCCCATCACAGATTTGTGTCTGTGATGCTAACAGCTAAATATCCTACTAACAGTGTAGTTTACTATAAAGGTTTATTTATCAGACCACTGAGCTAGAAAACAATCAGACATAATAAACTTCAAAATGAACAATTGCAAAGACAGTCTTTGAGCCAGTACTGTATATTACCTCAAAAAGAGCCTAAATTAACTGAAACATTCACTTAATAGTGTATAATCTTTGACTTGCACAGATTTTCTTCATATTTTCCTCAAAGCCATCTGCTTTACTAAATGATTTCTATCACCAGTAAATACACAGCATGCATCTTTGTGGCCTATGGTGAAAGTTTTACTAGCTGTTATGCTATTTTTTTTTGTCCTTGTGTTTTTCTTGGTATTTTTTTTTATTCTAACAGTAGTTACAGCAACAATATTTTCACCCCATTGGCATTTCTTTCAATTAGTATTCTCTTATTTGTAGATACTTGCTTTCAGGCATAATGTATCTTCTAGAGAAAATAACATATACAGTCAATATACTTCTTTGGTTTCTCTGTGACTAGAAATAACGATGACAAACAGGAAATTTGTAATATATGAGATAATAAAGGGAAAGATCTTCCAAAGCCCAAAAGGAAGGTTAATCTCTCTGGCTCACTAAAAGCTTAGTTTGATTTATTCTTTCTAAAATTTCAGATTCCAGTTCTGAAAAACCATATGTAACTCAGCCCCCTTTAGGTAGACCGAATAAAAGACAGTTCCTGTAAGCTGTTCACATGAGTAAGCATGAGAAGAATATGTAATAAGAGACTTAAATTCATAGAAGTATTCCCCCTAATGACTCATCAATTTATCCTCACACATTTACAGGGTGAACCTGGAGAAGCTGGTAACCCTGGACCTCCTGGAGAATCTGGAACATCTGTGAGTATTTTGGTTTTGTCTTATTATTAACTTTTACTGTAGTGACTTAATGTATCTGGTAGTGCTTACTTTAGAAAGCATTTAATCAGATTACTTGAGCACTTTTGTACATTTTCTTTAAATTTTCAGAGAAGAACTTATGCCTTTAAAATGCAATTTGTTTCCTTATAATTATAACCACATCTTGCAGTAACAGCTAGAGGACAAAACTGAAGACACCTCAAGGGAGCACCTATTTTTCCTTCCAGAAGTTTTAACTTTGTCATGCATGTTTTTCTCTCTGAAGACACTCACTGATTCCAAATGGGTGCAGATGTTGGTACTCAACTTGAGATTCACAGGCTTTCCAGTCTGAAGCTGAGGTCCTAATTTCCCATTCACATACCAGAATATATTATCAAGTAACATTGCCCAGGTCTGAGAAGCTGTCTCTCCATTCTAATAGTTTCTTAGCCGTTCAATGTCCAGATGACATTTTTGTGTTTATATGTTTTCTACAGGGTCCCAAAGGTGAAAGGGGAGAAAAAGGTGAGGCTGGTCCACCTGGAGCAGCTGGACCACCAGGTGCTAAAGGACCTCCAGGTGATGATGGGCCTAAGGGTAATCCAGTAAGTAAGCTTAACAATTTTAATACAAAGCACTGTGAAGCACTGCTGAAGTTATGTTAGAACTGTATATAATTTTCTACATTTGAACTAAATTAATTTTATGCTTCATAAAATATTTGTGATCATTACTACCTGCTTGTCAATGGATGACATGTTCTTTGGGCTTTTTTCCTGATTTATCTAGGGCCCAGTGGGTTTTCCTGGAGATCCTGGTCCCCCTGGAGAACCTGGTCCAGCTGTAAGTATACTTAAAAAAACAGTTTTAGGTCCTAGTCTTGGATTGCACTAAATTCTAGTTAGCTCTGCGTCTTCCTTGTGTAGAGATGCGGACTTTCCTGTAAGATTTGTTGCTTTTCTCCCCTTGTATTTTTTAAGGCTTAAAAAAGGTTTAGAAATCTTTACAAAGCTTTGAAAACTGATGTCCTTAGGAAAATGCTTTGTAAAAAAGTAGTGGTCTTATATTTATACGTGAAACAAAGTTACTGAGTTGATCTGAATTTTGTATTTTGTTTATTTTCCTGTGAATTTTGTAGGGTCAAGATGGTGTTGGTGGAGAGAAGGGAGAAGATGGTGATCCTGGTCAACCTGTGAGTTGTTTCTGTAATTTTATTTCAGTTGCATTTGTTCTCTCCTATGCTAAGAAAGTACCTTTTGCTGAATCAGTGTTTTCTATACATTCATACTCTTGAAAGTATTTTCCAAATTAATGCTATTTTTATTATACAGAAAAATATATATTTATTTCCTTGCAGAGATAGAACTGCCCATATTACAGTGACAATCAGAAGCAAGAGCTCAATTTCTTTTAGAAGTAGAAACAAATGATGTGTTAAGGATTTGTGCTGGAGCTGCTGAGAAGCACTGAAAATAGAGCAACTCCGAGCAATAGAAAGGAATGCTGCAGCCAAATAATCTTCATTAGCTGACTTGATGAACAGAAGCAAAACATTGATGTTTCTGCTTTAAAAAAGTTAAGAAGAATTTGAGCAATATCTGTATTAAGCATCATAGTTCTTATTTTCCTGTAATACCCATATGAAAACACCATTTTTTTAATTTTTTTTTTTTTTTTTAATGCAAAAAGAAAGGGTTTCCATTTTGGAAAGAGTCTTTCTAGCCCTGGAAGTTGTGATTATCAGGAAATTATCCTGTACAGTACAGTTTGAAAGTAAGAAGTGCTAGTGCATTGAAAATATGGTTGAAAGTAAGTTATAAACTGGAGCTTACCAGCAAACTGCAGGAAATTAGTATCTGTACATCTTACTTAACGGTAAGTACTTTTAGAGTGTTGTATGCCCGAAGAAAAGCTTATCAAACAGTTCTGCAACCCTGAAATATTTAAGAGTATCGCAGCTTACCAGATGGTCAAAATGGCCAAATGGTTATCATTGTACAAAAGATTTTTCAAGAGAAAGCCACCCACAGGGAAGCTAACTCACAGATGTAAGTGAAAAATTTTAGCAAATCTAACAATTTCAGCACCTGAGAAAGCTAAAAATTTCTTAATGGAGTTAGGCAGTAGGTTAAGACCTTATGCTATTCTGCACAGCCATTTTCTGGTCTGAAATGTTTTGTTACAAAAAGGAAGGGACAAAAAGAATGACTGCATTTTGTACAGTACCAAAAGCTGTTAAAAATTGCAAAAGACCTCTAAGAAAGGATTTTTTTGAATAAGCAGGTATATTTCTCTGTGTCTATCCATGGTACGTACTTTCTGGTCATTGAAAGGGGCCAAGATATTGCAGATGTTCATTGCATGTATATAATTTTTTTCTTTATTGCCACTGAGCTTACCATTTTCCATTGCAGGGTCCACCAGGTCCTTCAGGTGAAGCTGGCCCACCTGGTCCACCTGGAAAAAGAGTAAGTAATTTCTTATTTTCTGTTGTAAACTTCTTTTTCTGAGACACTGTATTATAGAGAATTTCAGCTACATGTTTTCCATGTTGTAACACTCATATAAGTGATGTTTAAAGTTTCTTTTACGTAATTTAATAGGAGAAGTTAAAAAATGGAAAAAGCAGAAAAAAACTATTTAACATGGGCTACATGGAACATGGGAACAAAAATCCGCAGGGAAGAATTTATTCCTCATCTATAAATGTGTTTTTTCCTTTCACCCATGTGTATTCATTGTTTGCTAGGGTGAGAATTCAGTGTCCACTGAATTAATCTACTAATATGAGTGAATGATTATGACAGTAATAGAACACACCACTCTTAGGCATATGACTGCTGGTAGGGAGCAGGAAGAATGTGTCTATTTTGCTGGTTTTAGCCTCTAAAATAAAATAATTTAAATGCAGCTTTTGTGCTAACCTAGGTCACCCCCTCTGCAACCAAAATTATCAAGCAGACATTTCTGTAACTTTTGAAACCATTTCATTATCTCTGAAGTCTTTGAAGCTTCACATGCTATACAAATGTAGGTAATCAAAACCAGTAAATAATGTTACACTTAGAGAACTGCAGTAGATGCATCAACTTTTAGGTCTGGTTCAGAGAACAATTAGATGCAGTTTTTACACTTTTAAAAAACAAGAGAGGAGCTATCATTAAATGTAAACTGAGAGCTATTTAATAAAATGTCTTAAATTGCTCTATTTAATAGGCTTGAGTGAACATTGACATGCTAAATTATTTTTATCTATTTGCTCTGACTTGCAAAACATTTTATAATAGTATGATTATGGTAGCATTAGCAACCTTATCACTAGCACTGAAATATGGCTCAGTTGAATATTAGCAATAAGTATGTTTGTTTGACATCAAATTACAACTTCCTACCTTATTACGCAAAAGGCAGTAGGTCATTCCTAACAGATTGCATGTATTGCATCTAATTGTACCTAGACAAAAGAGCACTTTAGAAACACAAATATTATGTTGCCTGTGGTTTGACGTATTTCCAGTTTAGGGAAAATGTATGACTATATTGCCAAGTAATCTCATTCCTGAATTCTGAAGAAAACATTTTGTAGAGTCAGATTCTGCATTACTTGAGTACCTGGATCTTTCAGCCTTGTAGAGTGTCTGCGCTGTATTGATATTATGCCAGAGAGAAACAGTGAAGGATTGAAAGCTGCTTTGAAGGATTGCTGCTTTGCTGGCAGAATGAACATACAGCTAATGAAAAATAATGAAGAGCATTTTTTATGGTGGAATCAATTTCAGTAAAAAAACCCTAACAAGTGCCCTTTCACCAGGATTAAGGACAAACCATTTCACTAGTGATACCGCTGTCTATGGAGGTGGAGCTCTGGCTATACTACTAGAAAGCAACATTTCACCCTTTTTTTTGTTTTCCTGTTTTATTCTGTTAGTCATTTTCATTCCCCCAGTCCCCTATATTTTGGAACTGACTTGAACTCAGTTTCACTGCCCAGTCTTACAAAATTATGTTTATTACCAGGTCTCAGAGTTTTGAGCAATCTGTGTCTAGTATTGCTGGTTACAAAGAGGTTCCCCCAGCTTTCCCTGGGAAGCAAATTCTAGTGAAAGACATGGACGTAAATAGAGTTTTCTCATTGTATCTGTAGCTGAAGTCTCTTAGTTGAATGTCACTGTAAATATCTATCAAGTGAATGCCAAGAATTTGGTTATTGATGGGTAACAGGTTTACTGTCAGTTGGTGAGATAAGCAAATATCAAAACAGTTTTACTCTGGTGCTCTAGAGGCTTTGACAATAAGTACCAGAGCTTTGCAGACTGAACAAGTAAGACAAGCAGTATGGTGAATTTAAGAAATACCACTTAGGAAGTACATGTCAGAGCAATAACCCTATTCCAGATTCCTAATCCGGAGAGGTAAAATTGACTAGCTAATGACAGTTTAGCTGAAATCTAAATCAAAATAAAAAGTTAAATCTGTGGATGGAGCAAAAATTGATCATTTGAGCATCCGTAAAATGTGTGCCCTAATTAATATATTACTTTTCAGAACTAACAATTGCACTTCCAAAAAAGTATATCCACCGCTGCCTTTGAGAAAGTCCTGATACCACAGATACATTGGTCTCTTCCTTATAAAACAGAAAGTACATTCAGAACAAAGTCCTATATTCAGATGAATGACTAGATTAAAAAAAAAAA